>CABHPQ010175902.1:0-71328 GCA_902168405.1 Peromyscus aztecus | reverse complement strand
TTTTTTTTTTTTTTTTTTGGTTTTTTCGAGACAGGGTTTCTCTGTGTAGCTTTGCGCCTTTCCTGGAGCTCACTTGGTAGCCCAGGCTGGCCTTGAACTCACAGAGATCCACCTGCCTCTGCCTCCCGAGTGCTGGGATTAAAGGCGTGCGCCACCAACGCCCAGCGAGAATGATTCTTAATTGATTCTGAAAGGAAAAATGAGACTTCACCAATTAGTCAGAATAGACCCAGCAGAAATTGTGGTTCCTTTTACTAATGCTGAAATTGCTTCATTATGGCCAGAAAATGAACATTGGCAAAGAGCTTGCAGTAATTTTTTTTTTGGGAAAGAGTAACAACAAATATCCCAAAACCAAGAGACTTCAATTTATAAAAAGAATTAATTAGATTCTTTCCCACTTTGTGTGAGGAACACTAATTTATGGAGCCCCTACATTCTATACTGAGATGAATAAATCAGAAAAGGCATGTTATAAGTCAGGAAAAATAAGTAAAGTGGTTTGAAGCCCTTATGATTCAGTTAAAAAAATCAGAGCTATATGTCCTGCTTATGCATTACTAAATTTTCCTGAATCTCTTAATATAGTTACTAACCCTTAATATACAGAAAGTGTTGCTCTCAGACACTCAGTCTGGCTCACTCACACTCAGACCACCAGGGCCAGCTCCACTGTCTTGCCTGGGTGAGGTACAAAGCTCTCTCTCCCACTTGTTGTGGAGGGTAAATGGGGGGCAGGGTCTGCTCTCCTGTTCTCACACCCTCAGAGCTGGCTCACCTGTGCCCTGACAACAGGGTTAACTCTAGTGTGCTTCCCTGGTGGGTTGCAGGGTCTGCTCTCCTGTGTGCTGTAGCTCTCTGGGCTAGTTCTCTGGCTTTCATGATCCCAGGGCCAGTTCTCTCACCTGCCACAGGTAGCAAGGGGTGGAATCACCTCTCCTGCTTTCACACCCTCAGGGTTGGCCCACCAGTGTCATTACCAACAAGGTCAGCTCTGGTGAACTGCCCTGATGGGATGCAGGGCTCACTCTCCTGTGTGCTTCAGCCTGGAGAGGGACAGGGCCAGTTCTCCAGCTCTTGTGATCCCAGGGTTAGCTCTTTCACCCACCATAGGTAGCAAGTGACTGTGGGGAGGGCATCTTTCCCTCACTCATGTCACCACACGGCAGATGATGGGGGTGGGGTCAGTTCTGCTGCACTCACAAGCTCAGGGCAAGCTCACCTGCATCCCTGACAATGGGACCAGGTCTAGTGTGCTGTCCAGGTGAGGTTCAAGTCTGTGGTGAGTGGTGGGGCCATCTCTTTTGAGTGCAGAGGCCAGCTCTCCTACTGCAGTATCCAATGAGGGGCATGGCCAGCTCAGCATGACCCTCCTGTAGTGATCCAAGGCTCCAAATCAACCCAAGCAGACAGAAGCGGCTACAGCAAGGCAAGATTTAATGCAGGTCAGCATAAAAGAAGGGGAGAAGGGGAGGGGGCTGATTGATCAGGGCTGTAGAACAGACTTGGGAGATGAACTGCAGCCCTGAGTAATTAAGTAATTAAGCAAAGTTAATCAAGTAATTAAGCAAAAAAATCACAAACATTTGTTGCCAAGTTATAGTTATAATTTTTACCAATGAGGATTTTAGAGATTAGGGACTTCCTTGAATGTTCCATCATTATCAACCATTATGCAATGCAAGCCTTTCAGTCCAACCAATCAGATTCATTTGTTCTTTCTGTTATTAGGAACAGTCAAAAAGTTTCTAGAGAGCTAAAGAGGCATCACAACTCTTTCTATGGCTTAAGGGTGAGGTGGGTCAGCTATTGGAAGGTTCCCAGCTACCCTAGGGTCTGGGAACCTGAACTTTGTTTCACCCTACAGGTAAAATGGAGTTTGAAGTAAACATGGCAGTACTTCAGACAAGGTGCTTTTTTGAAATCTCAAAGGCTGCCCCCAAGGACACACCTCCTCCAACAAGGGCACACTTCCTAATCATTCCCAATGGTTTCACCAACTAGGGGCAAGCAACCAAACAGAGGAGGCCACTGGAGCTAAAGAGTCTTGAGCTCCAGTCTCAAGAATCCACCTCAATTCCAGAGCAGGTCATTCGTCTTAGTTAGGGTTTCTATTTCTGTGAAAAGGCACCATGACCACAACAACTCTTATAAAGGAAAACATTTAATTGGGGTGACTTACAGTTTTAGAGGTCTAGTTCTTTATCATCATGGTGGGACAAGGTAGCATGCAGGCAGACCTGGTGCTGGAAAAGGAGCTGAGAGCTCTCTACACCTTGATCAGCAGGCAACAGGAAGTGAACTGTGTCTACACTGGGTGTAGCTTGAATATAGGTAACCTAAAAGCCTGACCCCACAGTGATATACTTCGTCCAACAAGGCCACACCTACTCCAACAGGGCCACACCTCCTAATAGTGCCATTCCCTATGAGCTTATGAGGGTCAATTACATTCAAACTGCCACATCACTGAACCTTAGATTCATCTTGGAAAAAGCAAAAAGTGGAGCTTGCTGTGTGACTATCAAAACATGTGCTTAAAGAAGATATGTCCCTTCCTCAGCTGGTGTACACTAGTCCCTGACCATATGCAAAAAAAAAAAAAAAACAATGGGTCAGACATGGAAAGAAAGCAAGAAGGTCCATATGAGCACAACTGTGCAAAGGTGTGCATGTACACAAAATCAGCAATGGAACAGAATCACAGGCTGGGTCTGGAGAGATGGTCCATCAGTTGAGAGTTCTCGCTGCACTTGCAGAGGACCTGAGTTCAGTTTCAAGCATGTACATTATGGCTCACAATCACATGTAATTTCAGTTCGAGGGAATCCAGTGCCTTCTTCTGTCCTCCACAGGCTCTTAAATTCATGTGTTTCACACAAGTCCACACAGGCTTACTCTTATGCACATAAATAAAAATTCATACACAGCAATCTTAAGAAGTCAGTTTTCAGATTGTCCCAGGTTGGGGCATGAGTCTGAGTGAAGAGTTCAGCCTCCAGTGGACAAGAATGCAGCAGGAATGAACTCATCTTGCCCAGAATGTGCAGCCAACCAGCTGTGACACAGCCAGTGCCACAGAGGAGGCTGCTGGAGCCAAAGATCCCTAGAGCTCTACCTTAGTGACATCCTGCACCCCCCAAAGTCACTTAACCTCAGATTCATTGTGAAAAAGGAGGGGCTCCCCCTGTATGAATTGAATACACATGCATATGAAGAGGACATAACATCTCCTGAGCCAGGTGTGCAAAAGATCCCCTGATCTGTATGTGAAGAAGGATGAGTTGGAAGGAAACCAAGACAGCTGTTTATGTTTAAATCCTAATGACTAAGGGCTGGGCATACGGGGCTTGGGCAAGAGCCACCAGGCCTTGATGAGAGGAATGTAAACATGATGGGCCTAGTGGCCTCATCTCTTCTCCACTCTTTCTAATTGCTGTTTTCACCTCTAAGGATATCCTGGACCACCTAGAATGAGTAACTCATAAAAGACTACTTGTTTCTCTCCTGATCATTCAACAAGGTATCTATATCCCAATGAGCTTAAATTGAAAGCATCATAGCAGAATTCTTGTTTGGAACTGGACCTGGGACAGAAGTGATAGAAAAAACTCTAGACAGAGCATCTGGATGGCAAAGTGATTCAGAAGGGTGAAAGTGAAGTCACAATGTGCCCCTCTTAACAAAGTACTTGGCAAAGACAGCTTAAGGTAGGGAACTTATGTTAGAAAGGAAGAAAAGAAGAAAGAACAAAACCCAGACCTGTACAAAGTCTTGGGGCAGGAAAAAAAAAAAAGAAACACACATGATGCCTGCCTGACCAGACTCCATATGCTATCAATAAGTACAGTGCCAGATATTGGTTACCTCTTTTTGAGTTGCTGGTCAGTGGGATCTCATAGACCCCTCCAATATATTACAGTCTACCACCATTGCTCTTAGTTAGCCTCCAGATCTTGATGGTAAGACCCTCATTCTGAAGACACCACATACTTGAGTCATCGAATATAGAAAAATCAAGCTGGTATCAACCTGGAAGCTACATCCTTACTGGCTAGCTTTCATAGTACTTGAAGATTCAATACATGTTACCAGAGGAGAAATGTCTTCCACAGTCTTACCCATCTGAAAACTCTGAGTAGGAATACCATGGGAGTAACCAATTACTTCCCAGTTGGATTTAAAATCTGCTCCACAAGACAGAAATCATGTGTGGTACCAAAAAGCTAGCCGGACGTGGTGGTGCATGCCTTTAATCCCAGTACTCGGGAGGCAGAGGCAGGCAGACATATGTGAGTTCGAGGCCAGCCTGGGCTACAGGAAAGGCACAAAGCTACACAGAGGAACCCTGCCTCGAAAAACCAAAAAACCAAAAAACCAAAAAAAAAAAAAATAAGGTGGTGAAAAGCATTCCTGCAGAATCTATCAGTTATCAGCAGCTCCTCAGATAGGGGTATAATTTTATGATTCCCCTCCAAGATTCATGTTGGGAATTTGGCTGGATTGATCTTGCACAGGTTTTGTGTATATAGTCCCAACTTCTGTGAGTTCGTGTGTGCAAATGTGATGCCATATCTGGCAAATATAGATTCTCATGGGTGGGGGAGGATCTCAAGAAGTGCCACCCCTAACCGAATAGTTACTGGCAATTGTAGGCTTTTAGGGGAGGAAGAATCCTTGTTCTTCAGCAATGCGGCTTCTGAGAGGCTCCAATAAATGCTCCTATATTCATAAACATTTACTAACTGGATTCAGCATTAAAAAGTAAAAAGGGCATATTAAATTGTGAGGGAAAAGTGGTGGTGGGGGGCAAAGAGTAATGGGGGGAAAGCAGGGTGAGTTTGATCAAAACACATGTGCATGCATCAATCCTCAAAAAATAAAAAATATGAAAAAAAGACTTGCAAAGTTCTACAGGGAGGCTCATTAAGATTCAGTAAGGAAACAACTCAATATTCTGAAGAAGTCTCCTAAATTTACCAATTTACAATGTCCCTCTTGTTGGGTAACAGCCTCAGGTCATGAGGAATTGAGTCAGTCTCTGTGGGGCAATATCCCCTAACCATAAAGAATGCCTTAGCCTCAGACTGATTGTCTTCATCCACCTGAAGAAACAATATGCCTGGATATTGATAACCCATACTGCTTCCAGTCAAACCACAAATGATAGCCATAACTTTCTGGTAGCTACCCATGTATGTGTGTATGTACATACACCTGTTCCCCAAACCTTCTAAGTGAGTTCAGTCTTCATGCCATGGAATGTTTGAAGGCTGTGACCAAAAATTCCTGAACAGAAGCTGTGTCTGGCTGTGAACAAAAAACTTCTGGAAGGAGTCTGTCTGCATAGACTGATGGACCAATTGGAATCCAGTTCTGTGGAGAGATTGGGATTTTGTAGTTTCAGATGCTAATTATTTTGTCTTGGGCTAGTTTTAGCCATTTAGAACAGCCATTCCTTGCCCCACTCTATCTGAGCTAACACCTCTTGATGATAAAGAAAAACGTCTTAGAAGAATTAACTAAGAAAAATACTAGCTTCTCCCAACCCAAGAGCTAAGACTCTCATCAGCTAGCATCTTGGACCTGTATTAAAGCTTCTCCCCTCTCACTGTATCTATCTATCTGGTGTAGCCACCAATGTATTTTAAAGTTACCTTAATTTATGACATTCTTTGTTTTGTAACACTATAAAGTCCCAGTAACTACTTCCACATGAGAACATGGAATTTGAATTAACCTAAACCTGTGTTCCAGGGCCATGGTCACTCATAATGGCTCCAGAATAAGGTGTCTCTTATTCTGTTTAATATGAGAGCTGTGAGACCTGCCTGCAGGCTGTACCATCACCACCACCATCCACTGGATTCTGTTCCCCCAAGACCTACTTCACCAACCAATCCTACCTACCTCATCATCCTCCCCATGGCCAGCCCTCTCCTGATACTCCAGCAGACTCCATAGCCACAAGCACAACCTACACCAGTTGGAAGAATAGACTCCAAAGGCACAGGTACAGCCTACATCAGTTAGAAGAACAGGAAGACACTCTGGATCTAGTTATCCAAACCAACACAAACCTCAGGTAAGACAATCCTACTGGACCTAAAGACCTGCCAATCAATAGAACCCTTGACCATTCAGGCCAGAAAACAATAAAGGAAACATAATAAAGGAACAAAACACCAACCCAACAAAGACAACACAAGAATCAACACCCATAATTATAATAATCCCAAACCCAGTGTAAGAAAATATTCAATAACACAAAGGGCAATATGGCACCACCAGAACTCAGTGCTCCTACAATAGCAAGACCTGAACATTTCAATGCAGCTGAAGCACAAGAAAACAACTTTATGAAGATAATAGAGGTGCTTAAAGAGGAAATGAAAAATTCCCTTAAAGAAATCTAGGAAAAGACAAACATAAAATTGGAAGAATCAATAAATCCCTTAAAGAAAGCCAAGAAACAACAATCAAATAGGTGAAGGAAATGGTTCAAGACCTGAAAATTGAGATAGAAGCAATAAAGAAAACATAAACTGAGGGAATTCTGGAAAAGTGAACAGGAACTACAGATCACCAATATAATACAAGAGATGGAAAAGATTATCTCAGGTGTTGAAGTTACAATAGAGGAAATAGATTCATCAGTCAAAGAAAATACTAAATTTGTAAAATTCTTAACATAAAACATTCAAGAAATCTGGGACACTATGAAAAGATCAAACCTAAGCACAATAGGGATAGAAGAAGGAGAAAATTAAAGACACAGAAAATATATTCCACAAAACTTTCCCAACCTAAAGAAGGATATGCCTATAAAGGTACAAGACGCTTACAGAACACCAAATAGACTGGACCAAAAAAGAGTCCCCTCTCCACATAATAATCAAAACACTAAACATACAGAATAAGGACAGACTATTAAGAGGTCCAAAGGAAAAAGGCCAAGTAACATATAAAGGTAGACCTATCAGAATTACACCCAACTTCTCAATGGAGACTCTAAAAGGTCCTGGACAGATGTTTTGCAGACACTAAGAGACCATGGATGCCAGCCCAGACTACTATACTCAGCAAAACTTTCAATAACCATAGATGGAGAAAACAAGATATTTCATGACAAACCCAGATTTAAACAATACCTATCCACAAATCCAGCATTACAGAAAGTACTAGAAGGAAAACTCTAACCCAGGGAAGTTATGTGCATCCATGAAAACACAGGCAACAGATAACCTCACCAGCAGAGCCCAAAGAAGGGAAACACACACACACACACACACACACACACACACACACACACACACACCCCAACCACCACCACCACCAAACCCAAAAAATAACAGGAATTAACAATCACTGGTCATTAATATCTCTTAATATAAATGGACTCAATTGGCCAATAAAAAGATACAGGCTAATGGATGTGAAAACAGAATCCATAGTTCTGCTGCACAAAAGAAACATACCTCAACTACAAAGACAGACATTACCTTAGAGTAAAGGGTTAGGAAAAGATTTTCTGATCAAACGGACCTAAGAAACAAGCTGGTATGGCTATCCTAATATCTAACAAAATAGACTTCAAACTATAATTAATCAAATGAGATGGAGAGGGACATTTCATTTTCATCAAAGGAAAAAAAAGCAGTCAATATGAAGTCTCAATACTGAACATCCATGCCACAAATGGAAAGGTACCCTCATTTGTAAAAGAAACATTGCTAAAACTTAAATCACACGTCAAACCCCACACATTAATAGTGGTAAACTTCAACACCTGAGTCTCACCAATGGGCAGGTTTGCCAGACAGAAACTTAACAGAGAAATAAGGGAGCTAAGAGATATTACATTTCAAATGGACTTAACAGACACCTATAGAAGATTTCACCTGAACACAAAATCATATATCTTCTCAGCACCTCATGGAAGCATCGCTGAAATTGATCACATACTTGGACACAAAGCAAATATCAATAGATATAAAATTTGAATATTCTTCTCCCCTCATATCTTATCCAATCACTATGGGTTAAAGTTAGAGTTTAACAGCAACACAAACTACAGAAAACTTACAAACTCATGGAAACTGAACAACTCTCAACTGAATTACCACTAGGTCAATGAAGAAATAAAGAAAGCTATTAAAGACTTCCTAGAATTCAATGAAAGTAAATGTACAACATACCCAAACTTATGGGACACTATGAAAGCAGTACTAAGTTCATAGCACTAAGTGCCTACATAAAGAATTTGGAGAAATCTCACACTAGTGACTTAATAACACACCTAAAAGCTCTAGAAAAAAAAAAAAGAAGCAGGCTCACCCAGGAGGAGTAGACGGCAGGAAATAATCAAACTCTGGACTGAAATCAACAAATAGAAACAAAGAGAACAATACAAAGACTCAATGAAACAAAAAGTTGGTTCTTTGAGAAATCAACAAGATAACAATACTGCTGGTAGCCATGTCAGAGGAGCAGCAGGTGGCAACTGAAGTTCAAAGTGCCAGCCCACCAGAAGGAAACTTTATGATTGGTCAATCTTGTTTAGGCAAGATGCTGAGACTACAGACCCTGGAATGTCTTTTGCTTCTGCTGTGCCTTTACATGTTTGCTGCTGCTATCTTTCTCTGGTATCTGGTATGGTGTGAATGACTGTGGGGAGATCCCCACTGCCTGTAATGTAGTGCTTATTCTGTGCAAAATCCTGTTCTACTGAGTACTTTTATCTGTGGATTGTCATGAAGAAGATCCCTCCCTAAGCTGTACTTCCTAATTGATAATAATAATGATAGCTTATACAGAGTTTTGATAAATAAAAGTAAATATAAGAAAATGTTACACAGCTAGGGCCTGTGAGTTCCATCTAAGGAGCTGCATGAGATCACAGCTCAAGTTAATGATTAAGAAAAACAATTGAGTCCCAGGAGTCAGGCTGGCTTAAATTCCTTTAATGCTGAGAAATGCCGTCACAGGTTTGGGTGTGCACCATTAGCTGAAACAAAGCTTTAAAATAGCTTCAGGTTAGATCAGATACTTTGATAATAGCCTTAAGATGAAAAACCCCAGAAAACATTCTAAAGTTCACAAAGACACATAGATGAGTTATAGATTCATCAGATTCATTAGGGCAAAAAATACAAAACAGCCCAATTGTTGCTAGCTGGCATACTTCCCTTGCTAGGTTTGGTTGATGATCAAAGGTGATGATTAATTTCTTGTACCCATTCTTCCCCTCAATTGCCTTAATGTTTTTATGTATAAAAGTTTAGGTTTGTGATTCCTTTAAGATTCTCTATAAGATTACTCTTCAAGATAGATAATAAAGTGATTGATTCTTTCTTTATAACTGCAGTATGCAGCCTGCCAACAAAAGAGTTGGCTGAGAAAAAATACTTTCTTCTTTCTCATGTTTTGTTAATCTGTAACAAGTTACTTAGATGTAAAAGTATGTGGGCTATTGATGACTCTGTTTTAACCATGTAAGGGAGTTGAAAAACATGTTTTTAATCTATATTCATTATAATCATCCACTTGAAAAATGGAATGTAACCACATTGTGATTCCTGTACTGCCTGAAAGATTTTATTGGGGTGTATAAGCTGTAGAAAAAAGTATATAGTAGAATAAGAATAGAGAATAAAGAAGGCAATCATCAAGAGAGTGTGTGAATGTCTTTGTCCCTAACCCCTCAGATAGCTTAAAGACTAAAACTTCACATTATAAAAATAAACAATCTTTAAACAGATGTACAGTATAAGGACAATGACCTCAAAATTGTGACAATGTACAAAAATATCTTAATCAGAGGTAGAAATGTATAGGGCAATATGACAAAAATATCCATAATTTGTATCAATATACAAAATATCCTACATAGAAGTTGAAACATATATACAGTATAACAAAAATAATTTTACATTTGTCTCAATGTACAAAAATATTTTGAACAGAAGTAGAAATATAGATTCAATATAACAAAAATAAATTTGAATTTGTATCAAATTATCTTAAACAGGAAAGGAAAAATAAATTTACATTATCAATATACAAGAATCCATACCAATGCAAATTATCTTAAACTGGTAGTTGCTTTTTTAGTTTACAAGTAGATATAATAATCTACCTTATATCCTATCATAGCTATCCCCCTTTTTTTCTATTCAAAATGAGATTCTTAACTCTAATCTTTATTGTTCCACCTCTAACCCAATAACAACTTATAACCCCTTACAGATGACAATTATCCATAATCCTGAGAAAACCCAAAAACCTGTTGGCACGTCATTTTCTTAGAATGACTTCCTGCTGTCTAGAGGATAATATAACCAGAATGCAGTCAAGCTCCGCTTCCACTTGATCTACTTGTGCATCCTATAATTTCTCTTCCACCAAAGCCAATTCTTTCTCAGCTTCCACTGATAATTATCTGGGACTATTTAAATCCTTGTCACCATTTAAGGTTTTGAACAAATTACTCAGTTCTGAATTTTTTGCTCCAATAGTGGGCCACAGATTGGCAATGTCTCCTAGTATTTTTAAAAGTCATTAAGAGTCTGGACTATGGGGCTGGGGGTTTAGCTCAGTGGTAGAGCCCTGTGTTCAGTCCTCAGCTCAAAAAAAAAAAAAAAAAAGAGTCTGGACTTGATCTCTCCTGATTTGTATCTTTTGGGGTTGAATTTTGTAGACCTATTTTATATCCCTAGTAATTAATAGAATCTCTTCTTTGTATTTTTTCAGGAGCAATTTGTAATCCCCAGCTGGGCAAAACTTCCTTTACTTCTTCAAACATTTTTTTCTAAAGTATCCACATTTGAATCAGCTAATAAAGTATCATCCATATAATGGTAAATTATAGATTGTGCAAAATATACTTGAATTATTTCCAGTGACTGTTGTACAAAATATTGGCACAGGATGGGGCTATTTAACATTCCCTGTGGGAGAACCTTCCATGGATATCTTTTAATAGGCTGAGAATTATTATAAATAAGCACCGTGAAGGCAAATTTTTCCCTATCTTTTTTCTTGTAGAGATATAGTGAAGCAAAAGTCTTTTAAGTCAATAACTATAATAGGCCATCCTTTAGGTAACAGATAATGCAAAGGAATTCCAGGCTGTAGAGAGCCCATTGGATGAATTACTTTATTTATGGCTCTTAAATCTGTTAGCATTCTCCATTTTCCAGATTTCCTTTTAATAACAAATACAAAAGAATTACAAGGGCTGATTGAGTCCTCAATATGTTGAGCATTTAGCTGTTCTTGAACCAGGTGTTCTAGGGCTTGTAGTTTCTCTGATGTCTTAGGCCATTGCCCAACCCAGACAGGTTTGTCAGTTAACCGTTATAAAGGTAGGACTATTATGCCTCTGAGAGTTCAACAGCTGTTGTGCCCTGTTTTTGTACAGACTGAATGGTTGGTGACTGTTTTTTATAGTACCTTATAATATTTTTCCCAGAAACGTGAGTTGGTTTATGGTCTGTTTCTGAGATTGGAGGAATGTTAATCTGGATATTCCATTGCTGTAACAAATCATGACCCCATAGATTCACTACTACATTAGCCACATATGGCCTCAACTTTCTTCTCTATCCTTCTGGCCCTATACATTCAACCCATCTCATGCTTTGTTTTACCTAAGATAAGGTTCCAATTCCTAAGAACTCAACATCTATCTCCTGAAGAGGCCAATTGTGGTGCCATGATTCTGGTGTAATTATAGTCACATCTGCCCTTGTGTTCAAATGATCTTCAATTACAATGTTATTTATTCATATTCTTAGCTTTGGTCTTTGATCATTTATAGAAGTATGCCAAAATGTTTGTTTTGTAGTTTCTCCTGGAATTTTTGACTCATCTTCCAAATCTTTTCTCTCATCCAGAGCAGTGTGGTTTTTTTTACAATAGGTACTGGATCCTTTAATTATTCTGGGGAGGAGTTTCTTCCACTGTGACCGGGAATGACCAGACCATGTTTGACACGAGACCTGTCCGAGCCCCTCCAAGGCATTTCCCAATGGTAAAGGTTGCCTTGTTTGTCTCTTGATGATCTGCATTCATTGGTCCAATGTTGGCCTTTGCCGCATCTTCTGCATCATCCAGAAGGTTGGGGCCTTCTGTTCGGGTCATCCCTAGAAGAAACATTGTTTCTGGGAATGCCTTGTCTACAGTTTCTTCTTAGATGTCCTGGTTTACCACAATGAAAACATTTGACATTTTGACATCTCTTCAGGCCTTTGGAAATCACCTCATCTATCTGAGTCTCATCACCATAGTTAAGAGAGTCAGTATTGACTGTGTGTTGTATCCATTCTTCTGTGGGTACTGATCTGATCTTTAAAGGCCCAATTATCTTTTTTCATTCTAAATTAGCATTTTCAAAAGCCAAATAGTGAATTAGTGCTTGTCTAAATTCTGGTTCTGATATCATTCTACTTACAGCTTTAGCCAATTAACCTTTGCAAAGGTCAATGAAGTGTTCTTTTGAGTCTTGTATAACTTTAGTAAATGGATCAGTTATTTTTCCTGATTCTTCAATCTTATCCCAAGTGTTTAGGCTGTTGTACAACATAGGGGCAAGATGTGTTCATCAAATGTGGCCTGACTATTTACATCAGCATAACGACCCTCGCCAATTATTTGATCTTGGGAAATCTCAAAACCTCTAATCTTACCTTGGAATTTAAGGGCCCTAGCTTCCTCTGTCAACTAGCTTTTCCTCAACTGAGGACCAAATTCCAATGCTGCTTCAACTAATTGATTTCAGTTGTTTGGAGTAATTTTGTTCCTAGAGGACCATGTATTCAACATCTGCCTCACATATGCTGAATGCATACTATAGGAATTGCTTCCTTAATGGTTTCTAAATCTTTCCTATGTATAGGTTCTCATTTACATTCTGCATATCCTCTGGGATAACTGTCATTTACTGACCTTTCATAAACAGTAACAGAATAAATCATGGCAGGTGTGCTCACAACCCTAGGCTACTCATCTCTAATTCTATAAGGTAATGGTGAAGCTGACTCCCCTCTAAATTCTTCTGTTTATGTCTGAATGCTCTTCCTATCAGTTCTAATAAGTTCTTCTAAGGCTTGGAATCTACTAGTAGTTGCCTTTTGTAAGGCCTGAATCTCCTGAACAGTGAGTTGTTCTAAAGCCTTCATAAGATCAGTCAGTTTCTTGTTCTCTTCATTCATAAAAACCTCTAAAGCTTTTATCTTATCTTCCAAAGCTGTTTTGTCTTCCTTAGTGACTATCTGAATGGTTTGCAAGTTACCTTCCAAATCCAGTGTCCTTTTTTTCGATTTCTTATAACCATTCTCCATGGTTTGAACTTTTTCAGTCAATATCTCATTACCATTTTGCAAACTCCACATCATTTTAATCAGTTTCTCGTTTTTGGCACTGTTATCAAACCATTTCTTTAAGGATAAGATATGAATTGCCAGACTAATAATCCTTAGTGTGTCCATCCCAGCTAGGTTGCTTATCTCTACTAGCATCCTGTCCATAGTAGAAGTGAGCAGGGTCCTAATTCATAGTGATATTTCCCGCTATTGGCATCGGAAAAGTTTTATAAATTGTTTTTATTTATTTATTTGTCTAGCGTTTAAAGTTGTCAAGTAATTTACTTCAGTTAAAGTCCTCGGAGAATTGTCATAGATGTAATAATCTTGATTGACCAGCAGGTGGAACTGATGTTATGATGGCTGGTTCTTGAGAGAATTTTTTTTAGGATGTAATAATAATCTTTGGCCAGCAGGTGTCGCAGTTGTGGCACCAAAACAAGTCAGAGGAGAGCCTGTGGAGCTGCTTTGATTTAGGCTCCAGGAGCTGACTGTCCTGTGGATTAAGGTCCCACACAGGCCAGCCCCCAATCTGGAACTCATGAGTGCTAGGCAGGACTGCAGGGATCCCCTAAGGCGGATGGGGAGAAAAAGAATTATATGTCCAGGCCACAACAGATTATTTACACCGTACAAATTTCTTAGAGCAGCTGAGAGTCCTCAGGCTGATTGGGTGCTCAAAGCCTGGACCGGGTTCTGCCCTAGTGCTTGAGTGAAGCAGAATGTGTATGTGGGGAGGTGGGGCACGCTGAGAGAAACCACCGAGCAATGCTCTGCCCAGACTGTGGAACAGGCAGACACAGAAGTGCCTGGCAGCCTGCCTTGGAGGTCCAAGCTGTGGAGCAGGTGCACTCAGAGGGCACTGGAGCAGGCAGCTGACCAGGAGGCACTGGGGTGGACCGAGATGGGAGTGCTAGGCGGGGCTCCCATCCCAGAACCAGTAGTGCCTGGGAAGCACACCAGGGCAGGCTGAGGAGATGGGCTGAGTGTCCTGGGTTCATTCGTGCGTGGATCCTGGGGCAGGTGGGCCATACAGGTTAGCCACAGTGCCTGTTGTGCTCCGGCAGGCCACATGGACTAGCCTCGAGGCTGTTTGGGCTCAGGACACGTGGGTGCCAGGTGAAGTGAGATCCCACGGAAGTCTGGTCAATAATTTATTAAGGGATGAAATGGGATAACACAAACATAAATACAGAATGAAGCGGCTCCGCTGCCTCCTCGTCCACCAGGAAAGGATGGGGAAAGCTCCACACCAGCTCACTAAACTGTGGCATCAGGAAACCTTCCACATCCCAGAGAGTGAGCGCGACCCTCCTCCTTAGTTCTTATCTGGTCATGTACTCAGACTAGACCATGCACTAGGGCTAGTCACCCCAATACCATTGGCTGAATGGATCAAATTCCCACAACAGTAGCCCTCCTATATACAAATGAAAAATGGACTGAGAAAGAAATCAGGAAAACAACATTCTTTACAATAGTCACAAATAATATAAAATATCTTGGGGTAACTCTAATCAAACAAATGAAAGACCTGTACGAGAAGAACTTTAAATCTTTGAAGAAAGAAATTGGAGAAAATAACAGAAAAAGGTAAGATCTCCCTTGCTCTTAGATCAGCAGGATTAACATAGTAAAAATGGAAATCTTACCAGAAGCAATCTACAGATTCAATGCGATTCTCATCAAAATTCCAACACAATTCTTTATAGACCTTGAAAGAACAATACTAACTTCATATGGAAAAACAAAAACCGAAGATAGGTAAAATAATCTTGTGCAATAAAAGAACTTTCAGAGGTATCACCATCTCTGACTTCATGCTCTATGATAGAGCTGTAGTAATAAAAACAGCTTGGTATTGGCATAAAAAACAGACATGTGGATCAATGGAATTGAATCAAAGATCCCGATACAAACCCACACACTTATGAACACCTGATTCTTGACTAAGAAGCCAAAATTATACAATGGAAAAAAGAAAACATCTTCAACAAATGGTACTGGAATAGCTGGATGTCGACTTGCAGATTGCAAATGGATTCATATCTATCAGTTTGTACAAAATTCAAGTCCAAGTGGATCAAAGACTTCAACATAAATCCAGTTACTGAACCTGGTACAAGAGTAAGTGGAAAGTAGCCTTGAAATCATTGGCACAGGAGACCACTTCCTGAATAGAACACCAGTAGCACAGACACTGAGATCAACAATTAATAAATGAAACCTCTTGAAACAGAGAAGCTTCTGTAAGGCAAAGGACACTGTCAATAAGACAAAACATTAGTCTACAAAATGGGAAAAGATCTTTCCAACATCTGACAGAGGGCTAATCTCCAAAATATATAAAGAACTCAAGAAATTAGACATCAAAATACTAAATAATCTAATAAAAACGGGGATACAGATCTAAATAGAGAATTCTCAACAGAAGAATCTCAAATGGCTGAGATACTCTTAAAAAATTCTTCAACACCCTTTAGCCATCAGGGAAATGCAAATCAAAACAACTCTTACACCTGTCAGAATGGCCAAGATCAAAAACATTGTTGGAGAGGATGTGGTGTAAGGGTTACACTCCTCCACTGCTAGTGGGAGTGCAAACTTGTACAGCCACTTTGGAAATCAGTATGGCAGTATGGCAAATCTCAGAAAATGGGTAATCAATCTACCTCAAGACCCAGCTATACCAATCTTGGGCATATACCTAAAGGATGCTCAACCATACTCAAGGACATCTGCTCAATATGTTCATAGCTGCTTTATTCACACTAGCCAGAAGCCAGAGACAATCTAGATGCTCCTCAACTGAAGAATGGATAAAGATAATGTGGTACATTTATACACTGTAGTATTACTCAGCTGTAAAAGACAATGATACCATGAAATTTGGAAGCAAATGGATGGATCTAGAAAAAAAAATCATCCTGAGTGAGGTAACCCAGATTCAGAAAGACAAATATGTTATGTGTTCACTCATAAGTGGATATTAGATATAAAGTAAAGGATAACCATGCTGCAGTCCTCAGACCCAGAGAGGCTAGGTAGGGAGGGCCCAAAGAGGGACACATGGATTTCCCTGGGAAGGGGAAATAGAAAAGATCTTCTGGGTAAACTGGGGGTGGGAGAGAGGGGATGGGGAAATGTGGGGATAGGAACATGAGGGATTGGGTTGGGTGGATTAGCAGCAGGTCAGAGGGGGAGAATAATGAAAGAGATGTCTTGATGGGGGGCGCATTTCAGGGTTAGAGAGAAACCTGGTGCCAGGGAAACTCCCAGGAATCCACAAGGATGACCCCCAGCTAAGACCCCTTGAAATAGTGTAGACAGTGTCTGAACTGGCCATCTCCTGTAATTATATTGGTGACCATCCTAATTGTCATCAGAGAGCCTTCATCCAGTAACTGATGGAAGCAAATGCAGAGATCCACAGCCAAGTATTGGACCAAGCTCCAGGAGTCCAGTTGAAGAGAGGGAGGAGGGACTGTAGGAGCTAGGGGGGTCAAGGTCATGATAGGGAAACCCAAGGAGACAGCTGGCCTGAGCTAATGGGAGCTCATAGACTCTGAATTGACAGCTCGGGAGCCTGCACGGGACCCACCTAGGCCCTCTGCTTGTGTGTGACAGTTACATAGCTTGGTCTGTTTGTACAGCTCTCAGCAGTGGGGTCAGGCCCTGTCCCTGGCACTTGAACTGGCTTTTGGGGACCTATTCCCATGCTAGGTTGCCTCACCCAGCCTTTTTTTTTTTCATTTTTCTTTATTAAGAAAATTTCTACTCACTCCACATACTATCCACAGATCCCTCCTCCTCCCTCCTCCCACCCCCAGCCCTCTTTCCCAAGCCACCCCACATCCCCACATCTCCCAAATTGAGGTCTCCCATGGGGAGTCAACAGAGCCCAGCACACTGAGCCTAGGCAGGTCCAAGTCCCTTCCCACTGCACCAAGGCTGTGCAAGGTGTCTCACCAAAGGCACAGGATTCCCAGAAGGCTGCCCATAGACCAGGGGCAGATCCCGATCCCCCTGCCTGGGTGCCCCCCAAACAGTTCAAGCCAAACAACCATCTTCCGTATCCAGAGGGCCTAGTCCAGTCCCATGGGAGCTCCACAGCCACCAGTCCACAGTTCATGGGCTTCCACTAGTGTGGCCGGTCGTCTCTGCACGTCCTCCACCATGATCTCGACGTCCCTCACCTGCAGTATCTCTCCTCTCTCTCATCAGTTGGATTCCCAGAGCTCAGCCTGGTGCCTGGCCGTGGATCTCTACATCTGCCTCCATCAGTCACTGGACAAAGGCTCTATGATGACAGCTAGGTTATTTGCTAGGCTGGTCACCAGAGTAGACCAGTCCAGGCACCCTCTGGACCACTGCCAGCAGACCAAGGGCCTCACCCAGCCTTGATGCAGGGGGAGGAGCTTAGTGCTACCTCAACTTGATGTGCCACGCTTTGCGGACACCCGTGGGAGGCCTGCCCCTCTCTGAACACAGATGGAGGAGGAGTGGATGGGGGGGTAGAGGGGAGTAAGGGGGAGGGGATGGGAGGAGAAGAGGGAGGAGAAACTGTCATCAGGATGTAAAATCAATTAAAAAATTTAATTAATAAAAATGCTAAAAAAAGATAAGAGCTGTGGTTTTGATGTTAGCAGGCTCTCACTCTTCCAATACAGCAGCCTTGGCCTGTTGAGATTGAGTTTGTCTGCCTCTCTGCCTCAGTTTTCTTTATTTAATGACAAAATCTGGGAGCCTTTTAGGCAGAAAGCCTCCTTCCACCTTTGCTGGGCTCATTCCTCTGGGAGAATGGACACACTCTAAGCTGTGCACAGGCTAATCCACCACCAATCCAGTCTGAGACCTATCAGTGGTCTATGGAGAGCCTGCTCCAAGGGCACCTCCAGGATAATGCAAGAAAATCCATGAAGGCAGTGAGGGCTTAGGAAAAATTCTTAACTATCTGAGGGCTGGACTTTCTCTGTCTGAGGGTATTTAGGAATAAATTGCTATCTATCTGACTGGTAAAATAAGAACACACACATGCTTTCTGATGGTAACTTTCTCTTTTACTTCATTTTAAGAATGGTCTCTGACTCTTTCTGTCTCCACACAGCTACATAGCTCCACACTGCTACATTCTATACCTACAGCTACATATCTTTACATACATACATCTTTTCACATGACTACACATCTTTCTTTTACATACATTTCTCTTCTACATCTCTTTTCTATACAGCTTCATCTTCCTTGCCTCCACACAGTTACACATCTCCACACAGCCACAGCTAAACATCTCATTTACATAGCTCTCTCACCATACAGAACTTTACACAGTTCCTAGGCACAGCTCTTCTACATAGCAGCAGCTCTTTCACACGGCTCTCTCACACTCACTCACACATCTTTCTTTTTACATTATTCACTCACTCTTTACTCACACACTTTCACCCACTCACTCCCTCACACTTCTCTCATGCTTCTTCATCTCTCACGTAGCACACACACACACACACACACACACACACACACACACACACACACACTTCACTCACATTCTGCACCAGCTCTCACATGGCTCTACACAGCTGTCTCTCTCCACACTGCTGCTGCTGCTCCCTCACAGCCAAACTCTGTACAATTATAAGTTACATTTTCACGGCCCTACCATTCTCAAAACACAAGGTAGGTCATGTAGTTTCTCTTAGGCTAGTAATATCACATTGACCCATGCATGTAGCTCTAAGTTCGCGAGGGGTCCGACATTAAACAATTAGCTGAACCTTGAGCTGTCAGGGTATATGCAGAAAGAGAGCTACTGCAAGAAGCCAATCTCAGTGTAAACAGTCTGGCCTTGATTTAGCAATAAACAACACCTGGGAATTAGTCTTTGTGTATATTCTGTAGGGTAACTTCTTCTGTTTTGGACCAGTTTTAAGGTCTTTGCAAAATGTGTAAAAGGCTGTCTTTGAGACTGAGAATACTGTTAATTTCCTGTGTCAGTAAAGAAAAATATTCTGGTAATATTTCTGTTCATCAGAATTATACAGCTTAATCAGAAGTCCACGGATAAATGTGTGCCCAGAGATGTAAAACACACTACCAAAGGACTGTGGAAAGCACCCCACAGCTGTTCTTATTAGGGAGGCATAGCAGTGGCATCTGAGAAAATTACAGACAGAAAACAACTGGTTTCCACAGCCAGTGACCCCATGGTTTTGCCAGGTGGGGCTCTGTGGTAATATTTTGAACAAATGAAATTTGCCTGAAGATCAGAGGGCACAACAAGCCACTAGATTAAACACAGAAGTCAGGCAGTGGGGCACGCACCTTTAATTCCAGCACTTGGGATCACACACCTTTAATTCCAGCACTAGGAAGGTTGAGACAGGAAGTGATATGGCTGGGCAGAGAAAGGAATATAAGGTGGGGGGAGACAGGAACTCACTCTCTTTCAGGTCAAAGAGTTGGTGAGATAAGGGGTGGTGGCTGTGGCTTGCTCTGCTTCTCTGATCTTTCAGCTTTCACCCTGATATCTGGCTCCAGATTTTTATTAAGACCAATTAGGATTTATGCTACAGGGCTCCCCATCATCAGGGAGTTATATGTCTGGTGGGTTGACTTGTCAAACACTAGTTGTCACCTGCTGCATACTCCCAGGGCCCTCAGCAAAGACCTCTGGTATTTTCTGGCCTCTCACTCCTTGAGTAGTGCAAGTTCCATGGATGGAACCTTGGTTCTTGGGACTGTGGTGATATTTTATTTGTGCTGAAATGTGGTGATATTTTATTTGTATGTTAATAAATAAAGTTTGCCTGAAGATCAGAGGAAATAGCAAGCCATTAACACCAGTCAGGCAGGGGTAGCACATGCCCTTAATCCAATCACTTGGCAGGAAGGGTTTCTGTGTGTTCAAGGTCACACTAGGGAACAGAGCCAAGAGTGGTGACACACGCTTTTAATCCCAGTACCAACCATAGAGACCTGGAAAGTCTGTACAGACAGGCAGTAACAAGGAAGTGAGGTAGCTGGGCTAAGAGCCAATGAGAGGGCAGAACAGCAAGGCAATAAAAGCCTGGGTAGACAGGAAGTCGTGGCCTTTTGGTAGCTGCAGAGCTGGAGAGGTAAGGTTGGTGGCTACCACTATTTCCCTGATCTCTAAGGCTTTCACCCCTATATTTGGCTCCACGTTTTTTATTTAATAAGACTGCTTAGAAATTGTCTACATGGGACTTTATTGGAGCTCTTTGTAAACCCAGTTTGGCCCCAGTCTTCTCTGCCCTCCTCTCAGTCCTTCCTACCCTCTTACTTTGACCCCTTCAGTAACCTTTTCCCCCAACTCTGATTTCCAGGATGAGAGACTTTGTGGTTTGATTGATGCCCTCTGTTAGGTCTCAAAGCTGAGATAAATGGCTAACTGAGAGGCCTACTTAATATACCAAAAAAACGGACCTGGCTGCCAGGTTCTCCCAGCATCCATCAGTCCTGTTAAAGGGTATGGATGGCATACCCCACCCATCACCCTAAACTTCTCCAGCCCAGGGGCTGGGCTACCCTTTACTTAGCTGCTCTTCCCTAAATAACCCACCCATTTTGGTCACCCACCCATTTTGGTCTACTACCCTTTATTCTCCTGGGCTCTTGGTCTGTGGTCTCCTGGCCATCCCTCATCCCCAACCCCTTGTATGGCCTGGCTCAGGGTCATATTCACTCTGGACTCTCCCAGATGTCTCTGTCTATGCTCTCCTTTTTACTACAATAAACTTTCTTTTCCACCTGACCTAGGAGTGGTCATCTCCTCCCTTTTTTATTTCTGTTTTTCATTCATCTGGTGCAGAAACCTCAGGATTGGCATGTATGAGTTCCCTTTAAAGAGCTTGGCCTCTCTGAATCAAGCTGGATTCAGAGGATTTGACTCTCCTAAGATATGTATGGACCATTTGTTTCTGCTGGCTCCTGTCATCCATCAAATTTGACCCCAAATTCTCAGCTACTTCTCCCTTCCACATGCTATAAATATTCCTCTCTTTGTGTGTGCCGTAAGTGTCTAACCAGCTCCTGGAGCCTTCTACACCCTCCCAAGTCACCCAGCTGGGCACCTGTCTTACGTCTGTTGGCTCTGGCCTGCCATACCCATCTGGGTAGCTCCACTAAGGACACTTACTGTCTCCATGTTTCCTTGGTCTCTCATCACTCTCTACTGGATAAGTGTCACCCTGAACTGTCTGCTTTGTCTACTATTACTACAAAAGCCACACCAGTATGCAAGGAAGCTTCTCTTGCCCCACTTGGGTCCTGGTCATGTGGGAAGGGACACCTCTCCTTTGTGATTCAGAGCGTTTTTCTCTCTGACAAGTTTCCCATTCTGTTTGGGGAGGCCCAGGATGGAAATTCTTGTCACAATACTTTATCTGCTTCAGTTCAGCCACTCTCTCTTATCTCCCCTAGAAACTCAGTCCTGCCCGTGGTCCCACTCTGCCCTCATCTCCCAGCTCTCCTCCACCATATGTAGGAGCAGTCGTGTCCTTTCCTTTTATTTATTTATTTATTTATTTATTTATTTATTTATTTATTTTTGAGACAAGGTTTCACTATGTAGTTTTGGTGCCTGTCCTGGATCTCGCTATGTAAAGCAGGCTGGTCTCAAACTCACAGAGATTCGCCTGGCTTTGCCTCCTGAGTGCTGGGATTAAAGGCGTGTGCCACCACTGCTTGGCTCCTTTTTATTTTTTCCCTTTTTATTTTATTTTATTTTATTTTATTTTATTTTATTTTTTTCATAGATCTGATGTCTAAATTTGGGAGTGACTTAAATGAGTTCCCTCTCCAAAGAACTTGGCCACAACCAAGTTGTTGATCTGAACCAAGTTGTTGATCTGACTCTCCTAAGGTATATACAGATCATTTGCTTCTGCTGGCTTTTGCCATCCACCAGATTTGATTCCAGATTTGATTCTTCCTCTTCAGAGCTTCTTCCCTCCACCTTAACTAACCAACTATCTCACCTTGCCTACTCAATAAGTGTCTTCTCTCCCATCTATGCCCTTTTGGGCCACCTACTATGTGGGCATACTCCCTAGAATGCCCTTTTGGGGCCCCACCACCTAGACATTTGTATTTGCTAAGACACTTGCACCTCTCCAGTTGTTTTCTCCTCTACTTGCTCTAACCACTTGTCTCTCCCCTTCTTTTGGGTGTCACTGTGGGGCTCTCTGATTTGTCTACTTTTACTATGAACCCACACCTGTGTGCCAGGCAGCTTCTTCTCACTCTGCCAGGCCCCCATCATGTTGAAGGGGATGCCTCTCCTCTGTGATTTGGGACATTTCTCTCTGAGAGGTTTCTCAGTCCAATTGTGGATGCCTTGGATTGAAATACTTGTTGCCATGACACTCACCTCCTCATGGCTCCTCTCAGCTCCTTCCTGAAACCTCCTCACTTTCCCCTAGGAGCTGCCTCCATGCTCCAGGTTCTGTGACCTGTATTTACCCCCTTCCCCTCAGAGCTATCTGCTTTATCTCTCCTTGTGCCTTTCTGGGCTCATACATTGTGAATTTCCTTGCCTGCCCCTAGGAGCTCCTGCTAAGTCTTGCAGCTTCCCTGTGCCCTCATGGATTCTGTGATATTGGAACCCACTATTGAGTGGTGTTCCTGTTGGTGCCTCTTTGTTCCTTATGGCTACACTGTTCTCTGTCTCTTAGCTGCCTAACCCTCCCTATGGTGACATTCTTTTTGTCCTCCTTTTCTCCTTAGACTAAATTCCTTTCTCAGACTCAGAGATTTTTCTTAAAGCCTTGCCGTCTTGCTGAAAATGACTTAGCTTCATGATAGCTTGACATTACTCTCAAGTTCCAAGTTCTCACAAATTTTAACAACTTCTGCCACTGCACAAGCAAATGATCCCCAATTCTCTTATCTCTAAGGTTTTACAACTTTCTACTCTTAAATATTTTATCTATATGATTTCTCTGTTTTCTGTTCTCAAGAAACCTTTTAGGACTGTTGTATAAACAGTCTTTAGCTCAGGATTATTTGGAAGTTCATTGGGTGTGTTTAAAGAATCTGTATTAAAAGTAGCTTAAAACTTATATTGCAAAAGGCTTATAGTTAAAACCTATACACAGGAATTTTAATTTGCCTCAACATCCTATATATGTGATTCAACTCTTATCTAGAATATACTGGCTATGTAACTTAGTTTCAACTCTTGTTTAGGAAAACAAGTATTTTAAATAGTAACCATGTGGCTCTCCTCCATCTTGGCTGATGGCTTTCAATATGTGAGTAATGACATGACTGGCAGCCATTTTACTAAGGTTAAAGAGTACATACCATGTGACTTCACCAACTTAAGATGACCACATGGCATAAAACAACAGTTATAAAAGTCCCAATGAGCTCTCTGTTTATCATTGTATTTCCTTTTAGAATAAGAAAGCAACAAGTCTCAAATATTTTGGATTAGTATGGACTTTTGTATGACGATAGGAATTTAAGGTTACATTTGCTATAACATGCTATATATGTGATTTAACTCTGGTATGCTGTATATGATGATAAACTTTTAAGGTTATAAAGGTCTGTTTGAACAGAACAGACAAAAGCACCTTGGCCTAAGTACTGCCATTTTGACTTCAGACTCCATTTCACCTGTAGAGTGAAATATACTTAAAGTTCCTAGGCTTTAGGAAAGCTGGGAACCTCTGGAACTAGCCTCATCTAGCTTTGTTTTTTTGGTGTTGCTTTTCTGTGTTGGTCTCTGTCTTGTTTTATACTTTGAGGTTATGGGGCCAAACTACCTCAACTCCTCTTATATACTAGATCTCATCCTATAGCACTTCAAAGATTTTTTAAAGAAAAGTTTTATACACTGGGAGATACAGTCTTCCCAGGGATAATGCCTACTCTGCCTCTTGGGCCCTGCTGATAGAGCAGTGGGATGTCTGGGTCCTGCTCATGGGACATCTAGTTCTCTCCCTTCCTCCCTTAAAATTACATCTGGAAGAAGTAAGGAGAGTTTGTCTGTGTTGGATGCATGAATGTGGACCACTGCATGCTTGTGTCTGACTGGTCTTAAATGTATGAGTTTACTGTGTTCTGTGTGTCTTGGTTGCAGCTCAATTGTTACAGTTGCAGCCAGCCACCCAGGATCAGAATTGATCTTCAGTCATTCTGGCCATTGGATCTGATGTAATAGGAACTCAAATGTCAATTGGGTATGGATAATATTAAAGTTGTTTTATGCTGTGCTGCTTTATTCATGAGCTGGCTCTGGAATTGGGTTATGCCCCACCCTTTTTAAGATTTAGACATGCTTTTAAGGTCTCTATTTCTGGGGTCAAAAATTGCCAGGCAGAAGAAGGAAGAGTAGAGTAGTTAAGGAATTATTGGCTTATAAATTACTGGGTATGGATAAAAATCTGTAATATTTGTATCAAAAAGATTAACTCAAAACTTTAACACAGAGCTAATAATCAGAAGGTTGCATTGATAATCTTAAAACAAAGACCTACCATTGATGTCTATGGTTCTGGGCTAATGTTCACATGCACTATCCTTGCTTTAGTTCTGCTTCTGACTTTTTGTTAATTTAAATATGTCAACCCCAAACATATGTTTTTATGCTTAAGGGCTCACCCTGAGAAAGGCTCAAGGCTACACTAAAATCCCAAATACCCAATGTAATCATGTGGCCAACCAAAGTTAGGGCCACAACTATTAAACAGCAGAAACTGAGATATTTCTAACTTATGATGTAGTAAGATGGTGACCTTAAACAGTCTTGCAAAGAACTTGGAGCAATTTCTCAACCTATGAGTCCTGACCCTTTGGGGTCAAAAGATCATTTTATAAGAGTAGCCTACCCCATGATAAATTTAATTCAGTAGCTATATACATCTTGATTGGCTTTGAAAATTATAAATTTATAAACTCAAGTTCCAGTTGCTTTTGAGAGACTATCTTACAAGGACACCAACGTACAGTATGACTTGTTAAGGAAGGGAATGGCTCAGTTGCCTTTAGCCTACTGGCTATGGGTGAGATAGGACCTCTGTTGGTCTTTTCTGTATTGAACACACAGATTGCAAGCCCAGTGCCACTTTGAGATCTTTGGCAGCAGTTAACTCTGCAGCTCACACACGATTGAGCCTGTATGATAATGAGTATTCAGAGATGTATAATGCTGGGGGGGCACTCACCAACCTAAGACAGAGCACCTGTGTGGCCTGGGCAGGCGTCTCCATGACAGGTAAGGTGACCTGCTGATGTCCCCACGCAACCCAAGTCAGAAGCTCATTTTTTAATAAAAGGGGGACCTGTGGGGCCCTGGCCCCCATTTTGGGTAACTGTTGCCTTGCTTGCAGACCTTGATCTGATATTCTCCCTATGCTAATTCCCTGCCAGGTTCCATCCTCCTGAATGCTTAAGGGAAGTTCCTTGCCTGGTACCCTGAATAATGGGCGTTAACAGATTAGAAGCAAGATTGTAGAACATCAGTAGCGAACTTCTGCCCTCCGGGGTCCTCCCATTATGCTGTAAGCCTGTATTTAAGACCTCCTCTCCCCTTAAGTAAATGACATTCAGCATTTAAAATTAATATATAT
Source organism: Peromyscus aztecus (assembly GCA_902168405.1). Taxonomy (NCBI): domain Eukaryota; kingdom Metazoa; phylum Chordata; class Mammalia; order Rodentia; family Cricetidae; genus Peromyscus; species Peromyscus aztecus. The sequence goes on along the minus strand of CABHPQ010175902.1, from coordinate 45,365 downwards.
ATATATATATAGATTATATATATAATTCAATGAAAACTGTGAATGTAATCTATGAATACCACAAATGTGATTAATATCATGAGTGTAATTAATGAATATCATGAATGTAACTTAAAAAATAAATAAATAAAGTAAAAAAAAAAGAGTAGCCTACCCAATAGAAGGAGGTCACCAGGAAACCGCATTTGACTCTGTGTTCCAAACTTTTTTTTTTTTTTTTATCTTTCTCAGACTTTGTATAGATGTATGTGGCCCCACATTGGGTGCCATTTGTAGGTGGACTTTTCTGTCCCATCAGCCAACTCCCAAATAACCATATAGAGACTTATTATTAATTATAAATGCTTGGCTGATAGCTTGGGCTTTTTTTTTTTTACTAGCTAGCTCTTACAACTTAAATTAACCCATATTTCTTATCTAAGTTCTACCTATCTACTAAGTATGTGGCTTGGTACATTTTTTTTAGTATAGCATGTTCATCTTGATTCTCCCTGTGTCTCTTGGTGATGCTGTCCTCCTGCATCCCCACACTTTCTTCCTGTTTGCAAGTCCTGCCTAACCTGTTCCTGCCTAGCTATTGGCCATTTAGCTATTTATTAAATGAAAGAGAGCAATACATCTTCATGGTGTACAAAAAGACTATCCTGTAACAAATTACTATCAGTTCGATAACTCATATTTTATCCTTAAAATAGTGGTTGATAACTATGCCAAAAATGAAAAATTGACTGTTAAGATACAAGCCTTAGAAATACTTACTACTAATAAATACAAGCCTTAGAAAGAATTATTAATGAAAATAAGAAAAATACTCAGACACAGACAGAGAAATTTAGACAAGAACCTACTGCACCACTGCATGATGAAACTGAAGAGGGGGGAGACCCAAGATTATTAGAAAACTAACCTCAGTTTATCCAGTTACCATTCAAGAATGACCAGCAGACAACAGGCACCCCTGAGGTTATGCAGAAGTTAAATGGAATTCTAAAGAAATATTATATCTGAGGATATTTAAGGAAGTGGTCCCTTCATGTGATATGCATTCACCATATGTGAAACATATGTTAAATTCATGGAAAATTCAGAATAGAATTCTCTCCCAAGAATGGAAATATTTAGCTACAGTAGTATTGGAAGCTGGTCCTCAGTTACAATGGAAACATAGTGGCTAGAAGGAGCTAGAGTCATAGAATAATGAAACAGGGCTTGAGGCATTAATATTCCCCAAGATCATCTTCTAGGTAAAGTCAAATATGCTGTGTTGTAAAGACAGTGTGAATTTGATGATCACACTTTGGCCCTGTGTGGTTTAGTAGCCTTAAATGCTTAGGATAAGGTTGAAGAATCAAAAAGAAGTCTGAGTCATTTAATAAAATTATACAAGGTCCAAAAGAAGCCTTCATTGATTTTTTTTTTTTTTACAAAGATTGACTTCAACTGTGTAACATAAATTGTTAGACAGTCTTATTAATAAAAAACCCAGAGCCAGATATTGGGATAAAAACTGAGAGATCAGGGAAGCAGAAAGAAGTCAGCCATGTTCTTACCACTAGAAATCCTCAGCCAAAGAGAGATACTTCCTGCATACCCATGCCTATATCCTTTTGGTGCCCTGCCATTTCACTTTTCTCCACTCAGCTACATCATTTCCCCTTTCTGCCAAGCTCTATCACTTCTTGTCTGTCTATACAGACCTCCAGATCTCTATGGCTAACTAGTGCTGGGAATAAAGGTGTGTACCATCACACCTGGCTCTGTTCCCAGTGTGGCCTTGAACTCACAGAGATCCGATGAATCTCTGCCTCCTGACTGCTAGGATTAAAGGTATATACTACCACAGCCTGACTTCTATGTTTAATTTAGTGGCTGGCTTTTTCCTCTGATCTCTATGCAAGCTTTATTTATTAGAACACAAATAAAATATCACCACATTTCCCTTTTTTGTCTAAAATAAAAAATTATAACTAATGTAAGAAAAGCTATATACAATAAGTGCAAAAACTATATACAATGTATAAGGCAATAAATACATCAACGATGTCTAGTCCATTTGCATTTGACAAATTCAGCAAAAATATTCCATTATCTATTCTATTTTGATGAGTCCAATACAAAATTTGTGTGCAATATACAAAAATCCGATCCATTGTAAAATATTTAAAACTAGTAGTTGCATTTTAAAAGTAGTTTCAATAATTTACCTTTTATCTTATATCTATATCCTCTTTTTTCAGAGTAGATTTAATAATCGACTCTTGATCCATCATTTCTATATCTTTTTTTAGTAGATTCAATAATCTTCACTTTTATTCTATCATTTCTATCTACAGACAACTCAAGCAACAACTTGAGACAAGCCCTACATTTTTGCATTATGCAGAGACTGGACAACAAATGATATAGCTAACTCTCCCAGGACTTGACAATTAACCCCCAATTTTTTTCAGGATTCCTTCAAGATGGAAATAATTTTAAGAAAATGACACTCACATTCCCAACAGGTGAGGTGGGTGGTTTTTGGTTATTCAGTGGGTTATGGATAATTGCCATTGTTTAGAATGGTTGGTTACAAGTTGTTATTGTTAATGGTCAGGAAGAAAAACCTAAACAAAGAAGATTAGATTCAGGGTTTTTGTTTAAAAAAAAAGAAAAGAAAAAGAAGAAAGAGGATATAGATAAGAGGTAGATTATTGAATCTATTCTGAAAAAAGATATAGAAATGATGAATAAAGGGTAGATTATTGAATCTACTCTGAAAAAAAAGAGGATATAGATATAAGATAAAATGTAGATTATTGAATTTACTTTTAAATATTTTACATTGGATTGGATTTTTGTATATTGTATACAAATTTTGTATTGGGCTCACCAAATAGGATAAATAATGAATTTTTTGTCTGAATTTGTCAAATGTTAATGGACTGGACATTGTTAATGTAATTCTTGACTATATATATTGTATATACTTATTGTACTTATTGTAGTTTTTCTTATATTAGTTATAACTTTATTTTAGACAAAAAAGGAAATGTGGTTGATATATTGTGTACCCTAATAAATTTATCTGGGGGTCAGAGAACAGAACAGCCACTAGATTAGACATAGAGGTCAGACAGTGGTGGCACACATGCCTTTAATCCTAGCATTTGGGAGGCAGAGATCTGTCTGGATCTCTGTGAATTCAAGGCCACACTGGGAACAGAGCCAGGTGTGGTGGTACATACCTTTAATCCCAGCACTTGAGATCTCATGTCTTTGCTTAGGAAGGACACATGCCTTTAATCCTAGGAAATAATATGGCAGGACACAGAAAGGTATATAAGGTGTGAGGAAACAGGAACTTGTGCTCTTGAGGCTGGGGACCAGGAACTAGAGGCTTTTGAGCAGTTCGGCTGAGATCCATTCCAGTGAGGACTCCAAGGCTTTCAGTCTGAGGAAACAAGATCAGCTGAGGAGTTGGCAAGGTGAGGTTAGCTGTGGCCTGTTCTGTCTCTCTGATCTTTCAGCATTCACCCCAACACTGGCTCTGTTTTTTTTTTAATTAATAAGACATTTTAAGATTCATGTTACACAGCTGTAAGTAGAATAGTAGCCGATCCAGAAGTCAGATGAATATTAATTGAATATTTGGCTTTTGAAAATGTGAAAGGCTGATTAGTCCTTAAAAGGCAAGATCAGCACCAATAGATGAATGGATTAAAATACAGATGATATTCGATCTCACACTTATGATGCTTCTTTGATAGAAGTCATTTCTAGAAATTTTAGGGAAAATCCAAGTGTCAAATGTTTTAATTGTGGCAAACAAGTTCATTTGAAATGGGATTGTAGGTAAGGCATTCCTAGAAACAATGCTTTTTGTAGAAATAATTCAAACATAAGGCCCCAGCTTTCTGGAGTATGCAGAAGGTGTGGCAAAGGCCAGCACTGGACTAATAAATGCAGATAGAGGGACAGGCAAGGTAACCTTTTGGCATTGGGAAACATCTTAGGGGACCCCTTGCAGGCCTCAAGATAAAATTTGGTTCAATCATTCCCTGCCAAACTCATCCACAGAGCAAGTAAAAGACTTAATGCCTGTTGTTAAAAATCACACTACTCTGGATGTGATCAAGGATAGCACAGCTTTTAGTAGATACAAAAACATTTCAGGAGAGACCAAAAAACAACTATTTTGGGAAACTGGTATAAATGATCAGAGACCAAAACTAAAAATACAAATAAATGACATTGAAATTGAAGGTATGGTAGACACAGAGTAAGATGTAGTAATAATTACACCAAAATCTTGGCATCCAGATTGGCCTCTTTAGGAAGTAAATATTCAACTTCTAGGGACTGGAACTTTATTTCAGGTAAAACAAAGTACAAAATGGATTGAGTGTACAGGGCAAGGATGACAGATAGAAAAATCAAAGCCATATATAGCAATGAATGTATGGGATCCTGATTTATTGCAGCAATGGAAAACACAGATTAACATTCCTCCAATTTCAGAAACAAACCATAAAATAAAAAGTACTTCTGAGAAAAATATTAAAAGGTATTATAAAGAACAATCAAAGACCATTCAGGTTGTACACAAGCAGGGCAAAACAGCTTTTCATCTTTTAAAGGTACCAACAACCCTACCTTTAAAATGGTTAAATGACAAACCTGTGTGGCTAGAACAATGGCCTTTGACATCAGAAAAACTACAGGCGCTAGAACAGCTGGTACAGGAGCAGCCAATTGCTCAATATATTGAATAATCGACCAGCCCTTGGAATTCTCCTATATTTGTTATTAAAAAGAAATCTGGAAAATGGAAAATGTTGACAGATTTTAGGGCCATAAATAAGGCGATTCATACAAATAAATGACATTGAAATTGTCATTTCATAATAAATAAATATTCAGCCAATATTTGACATAAATAAGTATTCAGCCAATGGGCTCCATACTTCCTCTGTCTCCTTTATTACCTAAAATATGGTTTATTATAGTGATTGTTTTAAACGACTGTTTTTTTAAACTATATCTTACAAGAACAGGATAGAGAAGAATTTGCCTTCACATTGTCTGCTTTTAATAATTCCCAGCCTGTAAAAACATACCTTTGGAAAAATTCTTCCAGAAGGAATGTTAAACATCCCCACCTTGTGTTAATATTTTGTACAAAAGCCATTAGAAATAATTTATAAGTAGTTTTTATCAATCTATAATTTGCCATTATATGGATGATATCTTACTGGATGATTCAGATGCAGATACCTTAGAAGAAATGTTTGATGAACTAAAGAGAATTTTGCCTTGTTGGGGATTACAAATTGCTCCTGAAAAAGTATAAAGAGGAGGATCTATTAATTATTTAGGATATAAGACTGGTTGTACAGAAAATTTAACCACAGAAAGTACAAATTAGGAGAGATCAATTACAAACTCTTAATTATTTTCAAAAACTGCTATGCAAGAGCTAAGAATTTACTTCAAACCTTACAAGGTGATAGGGATTTAAATATCCCAAGAAGGTTATCAGCTGAGGCTGAGAGAGAATTTGCTCTGGTAGAAAAGTAATTACAGGATGCACATGTGGATCAGTTGAATCCAGAACTTGATTGTATCATAATCATTCTACATTCTACTCATTCTCCCACAGGAATTATTTTTTAATTAATTAAATTTTTTCATTTATTTAAATACTGATCATAGTTTCCCTCCCCTTCTACTTCCTCCCATCTACCCCCTCCCCATCCACTCCTCCTCCATCATCTCCATTCAGAAAGGGGCAGGTCTTCCATGGGCATGAAGAAAGCATGGCACATCAAGCTGAGGCAGGACCAAGCCCTTCTCCCCACATCATGGCTGGGCTAGGTAATCCAGCATGGAGAACAGGTTCCCCAAAGCCAGCTAAGCATGCCAGGGAAGATCATGATCTCACTGCTAGAAGCCTCACAGTCAGACCAAACTACCCAACTGTCACACATATGCAGAGGGCCTAGGTCGGTCCCATGCAGGTCCCCTAATTCTCTAGGGGCCCAGGAGCTCCCACAAGCTCAGGTCAGCTATCTCTGTGGGTTCCCCCATCATGACCTTGACCCCCAGGCTCATACAGTCCCTCCTCCCTTTATTCAGTAAGACTCCTGGAGCTCAGCCAAGTGCTTGGCTGTGGATCTCTGCATCTGCTTCCATCAGTTACTGGATAAGAGACTCTCTGGTGACAATTAGGGTAGTCACCAATTTGATTACACTAGATGGCCAGTTCAGGCACTCTTTCCACTATTGTTAGGAATCTTAGCTAGGGTCATCCTTGTGGATTCCTGGGAGTTTCCCTGGCACCAGGCTTCTCCCTTACCCTGAAATGCCCCCCCCATTAAGATGTCTCTTTCATTACTCTCCCCCTCCATCCAATCACCAACCCATGCCCATGCCCAGCCTGCCCAACCTGATCCCTCATATTCCCATCACCCATCCCACCCCCTTCCCCTATCCCCAGTTTACCCAGGAGATCTCTTCTATTTCCCCTCCCCAGGGAAATCCATGCGTCCTTCTTTGGTCCCTCTCTGTTATCTGGCCTCTCTGGGGCTGTGGATTGTAGGTTGGTTATCCTATACTTTGCTCCTAATATCCACTTATGAGTGAGGTAAAATACCTTAAACAAGAGTAGAAATATATATACAGTATGTTATAGCAATAATAACTTTAAATTTGTATCAATATACAAAAATCCATACAAATGTAAAATATCTGGCACTAGTACTTGCTTTTTGGAAGATTCAATCTACTCTTTTACCCTATTATTTTTATACCTCCCCCTTTTTTCTTTTCATGCCCCATCTCCATTTTTTCAACACTATATAGCATAGAAAAAAAGATAGAAGAAAGAAAAAGAAAGAAAGGAAGAAAGAAAGAAAGAAAGGAAGGAAGAAAGAAAGAAAGGAAGGAATGAAGGAAGAAATCCCTTAATCTAACCTCCTTTGTTTAGCTTTCTCCCTGACTATGATAAATAACAGCTTGCAATTAATCCCCCTAAACAATTACAAACATCAATAACCCACTGAAAAACAAAAATGCATCCACCCAAGCTCTTGAGAATGTGGGCACTGTGTTCTTAAAATTACTTCCTGTTGTCTGGGGGGCAACAGCATCTTTAGAGGATCCTGAAAAAATTGGGATAATAGTCAAGTCCTGGGAAAGCTAGCTGTATCATTTGTTGTCCAGTCTCTGTGTGGTGGGAAAGTGTAGAGCTTATCTGAAGTGCTGGATGGAGTTGTTTGTGAGGCTGGACCATTTCATCTAGCAGATTTGAAATTATTCTGAGCAGCTGCTAGTCCAAAACTGATCATTGGGTGGTGTTTGTCAGCTTAGTGGCTGACATAGTCCAAGTGAATTTGTCATTGCAAGGCTCCATTATATTTGGAGACCTCAAAAGTCGAGGTTAGGAATGGTCGCAGTACCTATGCAGCTCATTTAAAAATGCAAAGTTCTAGTCCTTGAAAGCTATTATTGCAAACTCTTTAGGATAAATAAGAAATGCAGATTAGTCACCTATAACAACCAGACTTGTAGTCATGGAAGGTATGTTTTCAAGGTTATACAGATATATTTTAGATAGATAGGTGGTCTTCAAACACTTCAGATATCTACAGAACAAGGCATTTAAAATGTTTAATAACATAAGGCTTTCATGACAGTGAGATAAGTCTGCTCCTGGCAGCACCAATCTACTTCAAAGGAGATGATGGGCATCGAAGAACTTCCATGTGGAATTTGCTTTCAATGTGCAAATGCTAGTCACTGGGCAAGAAACTTCATTTACCTTGACTACTGATAGTATGCTCTCCAAACTGGACAAGCAGGACACAAAGGAAGTCAACTGCTGATCTTTGCCAAGACAAGGTAGGCCAGTCCTTCTAAATTCCTGCTTCACAGAAATGTCTGTCAAATATTCTAGGCCTGTAGGCTGAATATGGATGCTTCAACTTTGTAGAGGAACCTTGGGTGACTGTCCGGGCAGCTGGCTGTCTCTGTCATTTCTATAATTTAGGAAGTTCCTTGCTTTGCACTTCCTCTTCACTCAGGTAATATTTTATCCTTATCAGACTCTGATGGGGTTGAAGAGTAGATAGGTATAATTTTACTATTTTCTTTGTTATCAAATTCAAAAAAGTAATTCACAAAAGAGTTGTAATGTTTATAAGATTGAAAGACATAAAAACGTAAGTTGTTTATCTAAGAAAATGTTTTAATGTCTAATAGGATATTTTTAGGCTGCTAATACAAGTTATGATAGAAAGTGATTTAGGTATAAAACTTTAGACTCACCAAGATAGGATAGATAATAGAGTACTTTCCAAATTTGCCAAGGACAAATGGATAAGACATTGTGAATGTAATTCTTACCTGATATTTGTTCTTATTGTGTATGTCTTTACTGTGTTAGAATTAAAACCTTTCCTTTTTATTTAGACAAAAAGGAGTAAATGTTTCAGGATATTTGATAACACTGTGAAACAAAGGCTGTGTTTATAAAAAAAAATCAACCTTGGATCAGGGGGCAGAGCCAGAAACTAGTTGATAGTAATTAGCCATAGAGGGTATGGAAGAGCAAGGAAGATGGATAGAGAGATGCATAGGAAGGAGTAGGGAGGGACCTGGAGTTTTGCCGTCTTTTTGGTTTGGGACAGTTGGAGGGAGCCTGTCTTGTGGGGTTTCTGGCCAAAAAGGAAGATTGTTTCTTGGCTTCTCTGAGATAGCAAGTTTTCACCCCAATATTTGACTCCCAAGTCTTTATTAGTAAACAGAATGATACATTAAAAACTACATTTGGCAGCAGCCGCAGAGTTTGTGGGACTCAGCTGTGGCCTGAGAGGTAGGGCGCTGACCTTACATATACAGGGCCACAGATGGTAGTTAAAAATATCAGCAGATTCAGGTTTAGCTGCTAAGCTAACAGAAAAACAACAGGCTCATTTGTTTGAACCTTCGCTTCTCAGTTGATGGCACTTTTGAGGAGGTTATGGAACCTTGAGGAGTGGCAGACTTGCTGGAGTAATATGTCACTGCAGGTGGGATTTGAGCATTTATAGCCTTGCCCATTCCATGCTCCCTCTGTTCTTGGGTGCAGATGAAGTGTGGTCAGCAAGCTCCATGTGCCTGCTGCATGCCCTGGCTTTCCCTGACGTGTGGACTCCAGCCTTCAGCAGTCATGAACCAAAGTGAACCTTTTCATTCTTATGTTGCCTTTGGTCATGGTACTTTATCTCAGCTGCAGAAAAGTAACTAATGCAGAAACTGACACCAGAGGAGTGGGGCTGTTGCTGTGAAAAACCTGACCAAGTTAAGGTGATTTCTGGAGAAAGTTAGAAGCCTTTGAGACATTGGACTAGGAAAGTTGTTGATGCTTTAAGCAGACATTAATGGGCTTGGAAGGCAATAGTGCTGAGAGCCCTGTGAACAGTGGAGGCCTGGTTCATGACGCCGACTGTAGCCTCCATGAGTAAACAAGGACTTTACTCACAATTGGGCTTAAGTGCATTTATGTGATATTTGTGCAAAGAATCTGGCTGTGTTCTGTGGATCTTCTGAAAATATGTGTGAAGCTAAATTAAAGAATAATTTCTTTGGGGGAACCAAATTCCAAGACAGCATAATATTGAGTCTGTGACATGGTTGTTACTGATGGTTCTTATGCATATCAGCAGATCATCCTGCTGAACTGAAGTGAGTTGTTTCTTCTTCTCACTCCAATGTGGAGAACTGTAGGTAGCATGGGGGATGGACTACTTTCTCCTTGTGTGATCTGGTGGGTATGCCAGCATCTCCTCTACAACTGCAACTCCCACTGTGCTCTTGTCTTAGTTAGGGTTTCTATTGCTTTGAAGACACACCATGACCATAACAACTCTTATAAAGGAAAGCATTTAATTGAGGTGGCTCACTTACAGTTCAGAGGTTCAGTCCATTATCATCATGGTGTGGGACATGACAGCATGCAGGAAGGCATGTGGCTGGAGAAATAGCTGAGAGTCCTGTATCTTGTAGGCAACAGGAAGTGGTCTCCAAGAAGCGCATATCTACTTCAACAAAGCCACACCACCTAATAGTGGCACTCCCTTCGGGGGCCATTTTTCTTTCAAATTACTACATTTCATTCCCTGGCTCCAGAGGCTGATAGCCATATCATAATGCAAAAATGTATTCAGTTGAACTTCAAAAGTTCCCATAGTCTACCACAGTCTTAACAATGTTTAAAAGTCTAATGTTCAAAATCATTTCTGAGATTCATGCAATCTCTTCACTGTAATCCCCTATAATAATTAAAATAAAAAACTGATCACATACTTCCAGCATACAATGGCATGGTATACATAACCATTCCAACACATAGGGAAGGGAGCACAGTGAGGAAATACTGGACAAAAGCAAGCCTGAAAATCAGCAGGGCAAACTCCAAACTCTGCATCTCCTTGTCTGATATAAAAAAAACTCCTCAGATCTCCAACTGGTTTCAGCTTTGTTGACTGCAACATACTTCTTTCTGTTGGTCTGGTTCCACTCCCTGTTAGAAGTTTTCCTTGGCAGGTATCCCACAGCTCTGTTATCTCTATCATCTTGTAGTCTCCAAAGGAAAACCGTGATTCACCTTCACAGCTTCATGCAATGACCTCTCTGGCTCCATTCAGGTACACACCTGACACATGTCTGCTTTCAGTGGCTTTACTTAGTTGTATGGGGCAAATTCCATAGCTTCTTTTTTCTATCCTTAACTCCAGAAATAGGTGGCCTAAGCCACCAAGTTCTGCTGCTTACTGGGGCTGGGACATGTCCCCCTTGTTCAATTACATCTTCACCAGCTTTCTGCTTTCCATAGGTTTCACCATTGCCTAATGGTTTCACATGGCTGTCCTGGAACTTGCTCTGTAGACCACATTGGCCTCAAACTCAAAGATCTTCCAGCCTCTGCTTTCTGAGTACTGGGATTAAAGATATGCACCACCACACACAGCTCTAAGTTTTTCTTTAATTACTTTACACAAGTTGGAAATGTAGCTGGGTGGGATCTTCCCTGAGGTCACCAATCCCTTTATTCCATTTCTTAATCTGTTCATCTCCTTGAACACAGGATTTAGCTCAATTCCACTTCTGGTGCTCCTTTTCTCAGAAATCTGTACATTTTGTATTTTTATTTGCTCAGCTTTCTCCTTTTCATTATAAATCCTCATCAGAGTTAGTAATAATAAGTACAAAACAGAGTTTACACTAGTCTGTTTGGAGATTTTCTCTGCCAACGTAATTAATTCAAAACTCTTTACTATAACCTCAGGTAGACTCTTTGAACAAGAGAAAATAGCAGCCACTTTCTTCACCAAAGTATCACAAGAATGATCTCTAGGCAACATACTAAAATTCTTCTCTGAAACTTCTTGAGCCAGCCCCATACAGTTCATTGGATCACACTCAGCACCACTGTCTTCCATGCTCCTACTAGTATGGCCCATTAAGCAGCACTTAAAGTGCTCAACTCCTTTTTTAACCCAAAGTACCAAAGTCCAAATTTCTCCAAACAAAAACATGGTCAAGCAATACTCTAGGCCCTGGTACCAACTTTTGTCTTAGGGTTTCTACTCTGTGAAGTCATACTATGACCATGGCAACTCTTATACAGGAAAACATTTAATTGTGGTGGCTCATTTACATTTCAGAGATTCAGTTTATTATCATCATGGTGTGAAGCACAGAAGAATGCAGGCAGATATGGTGCTGGGGAAGTTAGCTGAGAGTCTTACATCTTGTGGGCAGCAGAAAGTGGTCTCCAACAAGGACACATACACACCAACAAAGCCACAACTCCTAGTAGTGCCACTTCCTTTGGGGGCCATTTTCTTTCAAACCACCACAGCTCCCTTCCTGTTAACAAACTGTCCTTTATATGTCAAGGAGAATCTCATCTCCACAGAAGCCCAGGACAGCACTAGAGCCTTTGTCCTGAAGAATATGAAACAAACCCCTTCCTGGGTAAGTCAACTTACCCCAGTCCCCACTCCTGTATCCTTACCTTCCTCTCTGATTCTTCATAAAGAGGTTAGACAGGCCACTGTGACTTACTTAGTCTGTGGGGTCAACCAGATAGGTTGTTTTGGATTTCCTTGGGATCTAGTGAAACAAAGAGAGGTGAGAGCTGAGAAAGATGCACAGGAAGATATTGAATTTTCCAGGTTCTCCTGGTACTGCTCCTGGTCAAGCACATGAGCATCTGGGTGCAGGAATCATGACTGGCCTGGGTAATGACCCAACATAACAAAAGATATGTTTGAATGATGAATTGCATCACCCTGCTATGGGGATAAGACAACCAACCCATCCAAGGACTCAGACAAAGGCAACAGTTCTTGACTGTGATCATTTTAACTGATGAAACTTTTGAAGAGTGACTGTGACAGTCAGCAAACTGCATAACTCAGTCTTGGGGTACTCCTCTTTAAAGCACCAGGTGACAAAGTTCCATCTGGTGTGATTGACAACCTCATGTATCTGGAGTCTGGTGTTTCTGATATATATGATATGTTTTCAGTGTCATAGTTGAGTGTCACACAGAAATCTCTCGTCACTTTGTACCTCCAGCTGTGCTGGCAGAGGGATTCTATTAATTTGTATAAACAAGATGTGGAGTCATGCTTTCCTATCATTTTCCTCAAAATAGGATAATTCAGGTTAAGTCACTATGAAATGGATAAACTCAAGGCTAGGCCCAGCCTGAAGGTTGATAGTGCCTGCAACAGGGAGGAGGCTGGAACATCCTTGCCTGGTATCATCAGCAGGCTGCTGACTGTTCTTGAAACCTCTGCCAGACAAGTGAGTTCATAACTGTTCAGTTCAGCCTCACTCAGCCTGTCACGACATCAGCACAGGTAACTAGATTCTTTACTGTGGTGCAACACGAGGGGCCTGCATCCCAGGTTCTGGTAGCATCCTTGCTGCCCTCTGAAATTTCAAGAGCTTTGTCTTTCCAGTCAGCATTTCCTGAGGATTCCCTTGAGCTCCACATAACAGCTCTGAAGGGCTTGTCTAGCTTGCAGGGGCAATCCCTTCCTAATTTCCCAATAACCATTTCATGTGAGACCCACATGCTTAGGCTTCTTACAGCAGTGACACCACTTATCAGTACCAGTTTCTTCTGTTAGTTTCTCTAGCTGGAATTACTACACAATACACAACAGAAACGACACAATGGAGGAAGGATTGATTCTGCCTCATGCTCCAGGAGATACTGTCCATCATGTGAGAAGGCAAGGTAGGTGAATCAGATCTGTCTCTGGGCAGGGAGCTTGATACAGCCCAGTGGATCAGGAAGTAGAGTGCTCAGGGCAGACCCAGAGGGGGATTCCACTGGCATCCAGCATCTTCTAGTGAGGCCACAGTGCCAAAGATTCTAGTTTTCTCAACAAAGTGCCTCCAGCTAATGGGCAAGTGTTTAAGCATGTAGCCTGTGAGGGTCATTTCAGATTCTCCTCCTAACATCCAGGGAGCTATCACACATAGACACATCCACGGAGACAGGCATAAACAGACACAGATTTGGATTCTCATAGACCCTGCCACATGGATGCACAGAGGTACAGAGGTACACATAGAAATAGAGGCACATAACACATATAGAAAATATGCCTTTCTCCCAGTGGCACAGGTTCATACACAGACACACACAAGTTCAGACACAAACACACGTATACACTGATATATGTATACTTGTATACACAAAGACAGAGACACACACCTAAGCACAAAGCATGTACTCACATACACAGGCAGAGACACCAAAATTCAAAGACAGGCACACACGTGAACTCTCAGACACACATGCACATGTGCCCTACCACATACCTACATGGACACAAATGCACAGTTACACTTGTACACAGCCACACACACAGCTCCACATGTGCACAGATGCAAGGCAGTGGATTTGCACTGTGCTGTGGCATAGAACAGAGGACCAATGGGAGTTGGGCAATCTGGAAAGACTTCAGTCTGGCTTGAGTCCCAACTCTTGGAGCCTGACCTGAGAGAAATGAGCAGCGCTGAGACAAGGCATAGTAGAATTTGGAAGATTTCTAGAAGCCCAGATGCTGAGTGGGATGGGAGCTGCAGGGAGAACATGTAGAGTCAGAGAGATGTGCAGGGTCCTCATAAGCATACAGAGAAGACAGGATGCAGGAGCCAGAGTGTGATGGGGAGAGACCACAGCTGAGCTCTCTGGGGGCTGTGGTGGAGGGGGTAGGGTTTTACATTCACTATTGCTATGTGGAGAGAAGCTGGTGACTGTTTGGAGCTGGAAGTTCTGGGGGGTTAGATTAAGTGATATGAGTGATTTTGGTGGGAATAGAACCTGGACGTGCAAAGGGTAGGAACTCGGGAGCCCTTATTATCCTCCTGCTCTGTATTTTGAGGTCATGTTTCCCACTCTGATAACATTCTTTCTCCTGACAAGGCTTCCTCAGAATGAGTGAAAGTGCAGCCAGGTGTTTAATTACAGAAATCTGCACCATGTGTCTATGAGGTCCAAACAAAACAACAGTACAATCAGCTCACACATGGATGGGCCTTTGTGCAAGTGAGGCTGGGATATGGATGCTGCAGGGAGGCCAGAAGCGCACGGGCACTATGGCGACTATGAAGCTGCTCCTGCTGCCCCTGAGCCTGACTCTACTTTCTGTAGCAGCTCAAGACGAAGAAGCTTTATCAATTCCTGATACTGTCTACAGGGCTGCCACATTTCCTGCCACCGCTGAGAAGGTGAGAGCCATGGGAGCACTGAGGGTGGGGTCTGGGGTTCTTGGGTCATGACCTTGGACTGGGTGAGTGTCTGAGGTCACTGATGGACTCACAGGTAGACGTCTGGGACAGTCCCTGAGTTCCATGAGGGCCATGACCTCCAGTATCACCATTCAGCTCCCCACAGGGTGTGGCACCCGCAGGCAGAGGGATGGGTTATAGCATCATCTGGCTCACCACTTTGTCACAGTGACCAGTGACTCCTCTGTCAGCCTGTGGCTTCCAAGAACCTTCTTTCAAACCACAGAATTGAGTCTTTTCAGAACTTCTGTTCTCAGTGAAAGTCTCCTGCAGGGAGAT
Source organism: Peromyscus aztecus (assembly GCA_902168405.1). NCBI lineage: Eukaryota > Metazoa > Chordata > Mammalia > Rodentia > Cricetidae > Peromyscus > Peromyscus aztecus. The sequence goes on along the minus strand of CABHPQ010175902.1, from coordinate 30,248 downwards.
GTGCACAGATGCAGCATTGCTGCTTGCTGAGGGCTGAGCACTGTTGAGAGGGAAGGTCAGAGGGATGGACTTCCCAAGAGATCATGTTTAGCAACACAGGTATGTCTTCCTGAGAAGATGTGAGGGTCCTGAGATGATCAGCCATGCTCCCACGCCCTATCACTGATGAACAGAGGTGCCTGGTTGTGCCTTTCCTGTTTGTTGATGGCTTTGTCCTGGAGGCCAAGAAACATCTGTGCCAAATGGTCCTGGGACTGAGGCTTGTATCTAGGCACCTTGTCTCCCTCTAGGTACAACTCCAGCTAATTGGGCTGTCTGTCATGGCCACACAGCTTACTCACGGAGACCCCAAGTCCTTTCTCCAGTCTGGGTGCTGACAAGCTGCTGTTCATGCTCTTGGCTACTCAGGCCTTGGGAACCAGCTCCTCTCTGATGTTTCCACACCAAATGCTTGGTCTTCATCCTGCCTGTCCTCCATAAAAGCAGGAAAGCCATCCATTCCAGCTCTCAATTTGGTCCTGGGTTCCTATGCACAGGAGACGGGGAGGTCAAGGGTGTGTGGATCCTAGGAGGCAGGACCAAGGGGAGGCAGGTGCCAAGGTCATTTGAAGGTGATGTGCTAATGTTCCTGAGACAATTGTGTCAAGGTAGGGACAGAGAGAGTACTGAGTGAGAACGTTGATGAGTCCAGTCCCTGACTCTGTGAGTGGGGGGGAAATAGGGACTGAACCCCAGCCAGGATCAGCTGACATGTGAGTGGGGTGACTGTGGCCACAAATGATCCCATAGTCTCTGGGTGCTTGGTGTTATCTTCCACCTGTGACTGACCCACTCTGAGCTCTGTCTACTCTGCATCCTGCCTCATTCTCTGGGTAACTTTTCTCAGCTCCTTGTGCAGGACCTCCTTAAGGACACAGGACAGAGTCCCTTCCAGGAAACTTATCTCCCAGAAGACCCTTACTCCAGCTTGCCTGGCTCTGCCTGAAAATGGTAGAGAAGATCCAGTCATGACCAGGTCGCCTGTTGCCCTTCCAGTGCCTCACGCCCCTCCTGTCTGCATTAAGATGCTCCCCAAGCCCCTGTTAGCCATGCTCCTGCTCCATCTCCAGCCTGGGAACCCTTTCCCTGTCTTTTCTTGACCCCAAAGCCTGACTCAGGTATGACTTCTCTAGCTTCTAGGAAAATGGTATATAACTCGCTGGGCTGGAAACATGCCTATTCCTGCAAAGAAGAAGCTCAGCCCACTGCCACCCTTCACCTTTGTCATTAATGCTATTGGGAAGTTGGAGTTCAGGATGAAGATCATGTGAGTGCACACAACCAGGCAGATATCTCTGCTTTCGGCTGCCTCATCTCGCCCCTGTTCATCTCACTCATGCCTCCTGATCCCAGCTAGGCTCTCCATGTCATCCTGGATTCCTTTTGCTTTGTCTGTGCAACGAACCAGGTGTCTTTGGTACCCACAGGAATGATGCTCACAGGCCCCTTAAGAGTCCTCTGGTTTCTGTGCTAGTGAAAAACCCAGGTGGGGAATATGTCGGTCCAGGATACTATCATTTGGGAGTTGTTTTTGAGACACATTTAGTGATCCATGGTGTGTGTGAAGGCTGTGTTTGGAAAGACCTGTTGTGTTCGAGGTACCAGAATGTACCAAAAGGGGATCTGGTGTGCTCACCATTTCCACAGCAGTGTGTATCAGCTGCCCTTCTCCTGGAGTGACTTGGAGCACACAGGGAGGGTACAGAGTCATGACCAGCTGGATTCTGAGACTGCTGCCTGAGTCCCATGTATTGGGAGGGAAGTCTGACCTAATTGCCTGGCCTATGATGTGTGCTGGGAAAGGCAGTAAAGTGTCCAGTTTAGAGTCACTTTTTATCCTGTATTTCAGGAAACCCATCGGATGTGTTTTGTTCAAGCAGTACCTAGATCATTTCGAAAAATACCCTGGTTTATTTCAAGCCTGTAAGTGCTGACACCCATATTTCTACCTTTTCATAGAGACTTCTAAAGAGACTCCACGGGCATATGGCTTATTTGTTTCCACAGGGTCAAAGCACTACATACGCATCTTTTTCTTGAACACAGAGGATTTCGCCCTGGCCTACTACAAGGATAAAGTTAAACATCCCACCTACATAATGACTATGCTCATGGGTATGTGAGTTTGCGAGCATTGTTCATGAACTTGTGAGGCAATGGGTCCAGAGTGGGTCCTTCTACCATACTTAGTCTAGTTTCCAACTGAGACAATTCCTACTATTCTTGGTATCTTTGAGAGAATGATTTGCAAGCTCTTGTCCTTTCTTCTCCTCAGCTATCAAATGACCAGTTGTGAGGCCCGAGTCCAAGTTTAGTCTTCATTCATCCAGCCCTGATACCTTCTTTCTCTTCTCAGTCTGCCATTGTTGTGTTTCTCTGAACAGACTTCTGGTGGGACTCCCTTGATGCTGGGATCACTGGTCCCATCTTGAGACGTTGTCCTGGTATCAAGTATGGGGTCCTGGCATGGGAAGTCCAGAGTCCTGCTGAACATCATATTGCACATAACATGCTCCTTTCTGATCAGACAGTTCAGACGTCCTGCAGTCACAGCCGAGCACCTGTTTAAAAGAAAGAGGAGAGACAAGGAGCTAAAGAAAGAATCAATCTGTAGATTTGGGCAGTGCTGACGGGGAGAGAGAGAAAAACACAATTTTTCTCTGCATTTCCTTCATAAAACATAAAGCTTACTGACAAAGCAAACAGATAAAAAAAAAATAAGCAACTGTGTATTTCCTGAGAGACAGATGTCAATCACATCCTGGGGAAAGCAGCTATCATGGTCCAGTGTCCCACTCTGTCCTTATTCTCACAGGACTTCTCTGGACATTGAGGTACACATGGAGAGTACTTGAGTCAAAGGTCACCAGTGCCAGGTGGAGACATGACCTCCACCTGCCACTGTCCCCAAGCACTGAGAGCCTCATGTTTACCAGTAGCCACGCAGCTCTGACCACACTTCACACATCTCTTGGTGTTCTCCAGCCACTCTGCTCTCAGGATCCCTCCCATCTGGGTGTCACAGGGCTACTTCCCTCCCACACTCCACTCTACAACTTCTCACTCATTATCCAGCCTCTCCCCTGCCCTCACTGAAGGCTCTGCCACCAAGGCACTCAAACAGTGTCCTTGGGGTGTCTCAGCACAGAGCATGAAGACCTAGGGAGAAGTGCCTTCCTGCCCTACCCTCACATCACAACTAACACTCCAAGTCTCCAGTGCTGCCAAGATCCTCTATGTGTTGCTAGGTTTTTTTCTGACCTTCCTCTTTTGCATCAAATATCACTGTTGGCCCTACAGTATGCAAGGACAAAAGGTGCTTTCTTTTCATATATGACTTTGTGGCAGGGGACAGGCTACTCAGGGCTATGTTCACCAAAATGGACCTGCCTGGAGAGGTTTAGAGTATAATGAGCATATGGATGTGGACAGTCAGTGGTGGAGCACTCCCTTGACCCCTTAATGCTGCCCCAGTTGTGAAACTCAGCCTTTCCCTTTAGGAGAGGGTGTAGGCTGTTTCCAGCTTATGCCTGTGCATTGAATTCTGTACATGTCCTCTGCTCCCTAGGGCTGTGGGGATAGGAGCCTCCTGCTCAGAAGCCTTTGTGTGTGATCCATCTGAGGCATCCATCTCTACTGCAGACCCCAAACCACATGCAAACATGTTTCCCTCCTGAATCCTCTCACCTGGCTGGTCTCTTTCTTTTATAGCAAGTTTGAACTTGGGCCTCCCTATCCCTGGCCTGAGTCTTCTCAGGTCCTAGATGATCCAAGAGGAACCAGGGTGGCCTGCTTGTAGGCCTCACTTCCTCAAACACAATTTCCCATCCTATTTGGATTAAGGCCTTTCATTCTAACACACTATCACCCTATGTGTCCTACAGGTCGTTCCATGGTTGCAAGCCCACAATCTGTGAAGGTGTATGAAACATTTGTGATGAATATGGGCCTGAACAGAACAGACATCTTTTACCCTCTTTGTGATGGTATAGATTTGATTTTTCCTCATTTCTGCTTCCTTTCTGTTAAGGATTTCCCTGTAAGACATGACCACAGAAGCACTATTTAGAGCTGTTTATCTCTTTCTGATTCTGCAAATAGATTCCTGTGAGTAATCTGAGAATCTTAGTACATGGTGCAAGCTCTACAGAGATGACTCAGCAACCAGGAGCTGATCACCTGCCACCTTCTGCACCTGGATGCCACCTCCTGTTGCCACAAGAACTCAACCATGCCTCTTCTTTCAATAAATCTAGTCCTATCTCTGGGCGCATGTGTGACAGTCTAATGGGTCCCAGGTTTGTGATAATTGGGTGAAGGTAAATGGTCAGAGCTGAGCATATTCTTAGAGAAGAAAGATGTATTTTCACATTCACAGGTCCCCATAGGGGGCATCCTGGAACACACAGGGTCACAAGGCACAGTAGCAGGCTGCCTGGGCATTTGTAAAATGGACAGTGCTTCTGCCTCTGTGGTAGATAGAAAGGGAGAAAAAGTTGAAGGTGTCACAGGGAGGCAGGCATAGGTTGGCTATGTGGGTCTCTACTAGCAAGTGTGTCTAGTGTTCTGGCTCTGGTGATGGGTGGTGGTCTCCCAGTTTGAGGCCATTGAGTGGGGTGGTTTTTCCCTTTTAGCATGTAGAGGGCAGAATATCTAGAGAGGTCTTCAGTGTCTCTATAAAATACTTGTCTTGATTTCAAAGCCCTTCAGGGCAGGGAGACCTGGAGCCCAGAACCCAATAGGAATGAGGAGAGCAAACTCAAGTAATCAGGCACAAGACACTTAATCTCAGGGTTGTAGGTTCATGCCCCATGTTGGGTGCCGCATTTCCATGGAGTTTATCTGATAATCCAAGGGGTTTATTTTGGGTTAACTTACAACAAGCAAAAGGGAGTTGGTCATGGAGTCCAGGAGAAGTGAGGTGTGGTCCAACATGGGTCTCTGGAGAACTCTGTCTAGGTCCACAGTACCAGCATCCAACATCCAAGACTACAAGGTAGCCAAGAGAATGAGCATGTACACATCCCAGGTCTTAAGGGTCCTCCCTTGGCCACCCTGGGTGGATTAGGTACCTAGCAGTTACCTGCTGCCTTTTAGGGGTGGTGCTTCAGGGATAAAGCACAGACAACCACCCTACACACAAGTGTCACCAAACCCAGACAGAAGGAAGGGAAGACCTTCCTACATTTCTGTTGAAGTTGCAAGAGATGGTATCCTATTTTTCCACACCAGTTGTCTTTTTCCTGGGCACTTTACTTACATACAAAATGCAACCAGCTCCTGCCTGGACCATCTTCCCAAATCTCTAGGGAAGAGAAAGCTTTGAAGACATGACTCAGGACATCTTGGGGTCAGACTATAAAGGTTTTTGAAGGCCAGGTCACCATGATAGTTGTGCTGTGAAAATTCAGCCCATCTGCCCCCTATTCCTATACAGGGCCAGCTATAGTTTGGCAGCAACAGTGGATGTAGTCCCTGAGGTGGGAAGGGAAGGGAGGACCCCAGATGCCCTAGGGTGAACATGTCCATGAGCTGATCCCCAGGATAAAGTCCTGCTCATGGTGGGCAATGCCATTTCACATGACCTATTTGAGGATGTTGTGCCCTTCATCTGTCCCACACAGCATTTCTGGGACATGATGGGTTGAGGTATTCCTGTGCATTTAATGGAACCTATTGTGTAAGATTTTCTTGGGAGACATGAGCTTACTCTACTCATTCCATACAGACCCTCAATAACATCCTTAAGTACAGTTAGACCAATGTCTATCTTTGCCAACAAATGCCTTTGTCTTGGTTACTTGCATGACATGAGGACAGGTTTCTGAAGGATTATGAGTGACCCCAAAGTTGACCCACCACTTAGAAGTCTCACCCCACCACAGAGAACAATTCCCCTTAGCTGAATGGCTGGAGTTCCCTTTTCAGTTCACATTCTGTATTCTAGAGTGTGTCATGAAGAGGACACTATGGGCAGCTGGGGCAGAAGTACATATAGCAGTCAGGGAGGCATGGAAGGACCTGCCTGCAGTCTCAATTCCAGGTTTATGGACCTCTCCACTTCCTCCTGGGTCTGAGGATGGGCTCAGGGAAGGATATTGTCAGAAGACTGTAAATTAGAAGAAAACAACCCACATATATACGAATATATCATAAATAAACTCATTACTTTGTATGGTAACTTTAAAATTTATGAAAAAAGTAAAATAAAAGAATGTCATGTTCCCACTTTGTCAACACACTCCCTTTGTCGTCATTTTACTCACAGTAAACATAAAGTCTCTAGCTTGGTCTACAGCTCATCATCGTTTTTTCTACCCTTTCTCTAACTTGGCCTCTGGCCATCTTCCTCTCTCTCTCCACCCTCCAGTCTGTTCCTGTCTCAGCCAGTCTGCCTCTGCCTCTTCCAGACCACACTGAGTGTTCCTCCCACCTGGAGTCCTCATCTACTTCCTCCTTCATGGCTCATTTCCTTCACTTCCTTCAATCATGTGTTTAAATGTCCTCTTTGTGCAGCTGACTCAGGCAATTCCATTGAAATTACCAACCCCTTGTCTCCCTAGTTGCTGTCCATCTTGTTCCATTTTGGTTTCCTCATGGCATGTGACATTCTTATAATAGTATATAATTAAGTAATCAGGAGACAGGAGCACACAGTAGACTGAGCAGGGATAGTGAATACAGTGAACAATGAACAACACAGTGTAAAGAGAGGTAGGGACACTAACTGAGGTTTACAAGAGATCAGTGAAGGAAACCATTTTTCATTAGGATTCCTTCCCCTTGGCTAGTCACACCATGATGGAGAAGGTGTTACAGTGTGAGGTCTTGGCCAAGTCATCTCTCCATTCTGGTTTTGTTTTTAGACTCCCTCCACAGAGACAACCACACCATTCCAACATAGGGTCTTATTGTTTCCTATAAATCTGTGTCTTACATTTTCTTTTCCACCATCATTGATCCTGTTGGAAATCACTACATCATTCCTTGCTCATCATGAGAATTGGGTTTTGTTTGGTTTCTGCTGCTTTGATAAAAAACTGACCCAATTAAAGTTGGGAGGAGAAAAGGGTTTATTTCATCTTACAATTTCCAGGTCACAGTCCATGACAGGAGAAAGTCAAGGAGGGAACTCAAGGCATGCACCTGGAGGAAGGAATGAAAACAAAAGTCTCGGAGGGAGGAGTGCTGCTCACTAGCTTGATCACATGACCTACCTTGCTTTCTTCTTCTTCCCAGGACCAACTGTGCAGGGATGGTACTGCTCACAATGGGTTGTGTTCTCCCACATCAACTGTTAATTAAGAACATGCCTCACAGAGTGCTTACAGGCCAGTCTGAAGGAGGGAACCCCTCAATTGAGATGCCTTCCCAGAGAGGCTTGGGTTTGTGTCAAGCTGACATAAAACACCAGCACAATGGACCACATATCAACTTGATGTCCAAAAACATCAGTATTAAACCATAGCCTTTCCTTTCTCATTTGTTTCCAAGCTGTCATGTTGACATTAATATCACAATATAAAAACCAAACAACTTTAAAAGTCCCACAGTCTTCAAAAATTAAAACACTGCCAGAGACCAAAAGAATAAGTAGCAGATGACAACTAATATTCAACAGGTCGACCCACCAGATGAATAATTCTCTGATAGGGAGCCCCACTAGACATGTTCTGTGGGGTCACAGATTATGAATACCATTTGCTTTTGTCTGTAATTTTTCTCATGTACTACTATAATTCTTCCCTCAAAACAGCTATGGGGTTCTTCCCACAGCCTATTTGTAGTGTGTTTTTCACTTGTTGGGTACATTTAATTCTGTGGATTGACAGGAAGACAATTTCTTGCACAGCCTTGAGGCGGGTGGGGGGTGGGGAGGTGGAGGGGGCTTGGACCTGCCTCTACTAAATGTACCTCCCCATGGGAGGCCTTACCTTCTTGTAGAAGGGAATGGAGGGTGGTTTGGGAGGGGGAGGCTGGAGGAGCGGGAGGAGGGAAGAGGGGATCTTTGATTGGTATGCAAAATGAATAAAAATTTTTCGTAATAAAAAAAACTTGGAGGGGTTGATGTGGGGTTTCAGGGGACATTGTGCTAAAGCTGATAAACCAGGTGACCTCAGTAGAGCATAGGCATGTGTTCTGAAAGAGGCTGTCTGTTGGTTTTCTGTTTTTCAGGTCTAAGGGCCAGTGCATTCAGAGGGATTCATATGCAGAGAACAGAGGTGCCTGGTCAGCTGGACTGTGAGTCCCTGTCTCAGTTTCTTCTCCTGATGCTGTGATAAAAACACACTAATCAACACTGCTTAAGGGAGAAAGGGTTTGCTTTAGGTCACAGTTCAAGGTACAGTCCACAATGGCGGGGCTTTCCTGGCAGCTGGAGCATGAAGCAGCTGCTCATATTGCACACATAATCAGGAAAGCAATTAGTGCATTCATGCTGGTGTTCAGATGGCTTCACCATTTTACAGTCTGGATCTTCTGCCCACAAAATGTTCCTGCCCACAATTAAGATGAGCCTTCCATAATCAATGAATGTAATCAATATCATTTTCACTGTCATGGCCAGTGGAACTAAACTCAGATTCTATATTATGTAGAATTATTAGCTAGCACGGTACCCCTGACTGCATGCAATTATCCCTTGCAAGGCAAGTTCCTGGGGTTGCAGCATCCCTATCCTGCTTACTTTTCAGGAAGGCCTACCCAGTTAATTCCCAGGTGACTTTAGAGGTCACAGGTTAGCAGAAGAGACCATGCTCCCCTTCAGATAGTGCTGTCCACTGGCCAACAGGGAGACTGAAGCTTAGGATTTAGGAAGCAGAGTAGCGTAGATGCCAGGGAACCAGTCACGTGCAGTCTCCATATTCCCTGACACCTGTGATCCTGACTCCACAGCTGTGGATGACACCTTTTCCTGTAATGGGGTCACAGTAAGGCTTGGAGCCAGCAGGTTGGGTGCTCATGGTTTATTCTAGACTGTTTCTTAGTGTGGTCTGAATATTGTCTTTGAAAAAGACACTACAGACCAATTTCTCTTTAATTTTCAGTTTTGGGCCATAAGCTCTTCTACATCTATGAGCTGCCAGTGAAGGACCACTACGTCTTATATGCTGAAAACCTTTTGTTTGAGAAAAGACTCCGACCTGGACACCTGATAGGTGAGGAACCCCAGAGACTCCAACGCCAGTCCATGTTCGCTACTACCATCAACTATTTGAATGTGCACAGCTACACCCTGGCACTGGGAAGTACAAAGCCCTCTTGGTGTCCCTCTGGCAGTTCTGATTAAGGTACTCTGTGGACAGTGTGCACGCTCTGAAGTGGGAAGGTGTGATATGTGCAGAACTTCCATGAGCAGATGTGGCCTTGAACATTGACCAAAGTGACTGGAACTTCTACATGTTCCTTTCTGGGTTCTCAGGTTTCATAGCAGGCAGGTCTCATTGAAAGGCTGTGTCCTAACAGATGCTTTTTATGGACAATACCCCTCAGCGACAGGAGGCAGACTAGTGACCTTGAAACACAGGCTTCTTTCTGATTAAGGTGTGGCATTACTTGTCTGCTTAGGAAGTCACATATACATTTGGTCATACAGTGGCCCCTTGTATCAGTGATACCCACTTCTTGTGGACAAGCTATGCACTCATATCCCACCTCCACGGTCCCTCTGAAGTCTCCTCCCCTCTTGCTCCTATCTGCTCCAGGGTGAAGACCCTAGAGCTGGGCAGTGTTTTTATCTTTGTGTCACTGACTCCCGACAGAGCTGTGCTGTCACACCCCATCTGCTTATCTGTCCTCTGCTCACAGGAAAGTGTCCAAAAGAAAACCTGGAGACCCTGGAAGAATTTAAGAAATTCACACAGCACAAAGGACTTCGCCAAGAAAACATCGTTGTGTCTGTGCAGAGGGTGAGAAAATGCTCTGCCCCTTGCCCAGGTCCCCTCTGTGTCACCCATGATTCTGCAACTGCTGTGTAACCACGTGCCCTTCACCAGCAGGGCCCTTCTTGTCACCTTAATCATGGCGCCATCCAAGCTGCAGGTGTACTCTGGGTCTTCACCCTGGACACCTTCTTTAGTTGATGTTTTTCTTGCTGTCACAGAATGCTGTGTTCCCAAACATGTCAGTGGTGAGTGACACTCTGAAGGAACCCTGAGAGAACCCAGATTCCTCAGTTCCAGGGTTAAAGTTTCTATGTGTTCTTGGCCTTGCTTCCATCCTCCTACTTAGGAGGGACCTTCCTTAGCCAGGAAGAAGTGACCACTTCAGGAGGTGTCCTCAAGCATACTTCCCAGGATACTCATCTCTCCTTTCATTTCCCAGAGTCTTTCCCATACCATGGTCTCCACTTGGTCTAATTTCATGTCCTAGATACCCACAAAACACAATCTACAATGTCAAGGGAGTCAGGATTGTTTAGAGGCGGATGTATTCTTAGGAGGGACCTCCCAGGGGTTTGATGGAAGGCCTCTAATAGGCACCTACCTCCCAGGTACTCTCTGCCATTTTCATGGAAAGCGGGGAGTCTCTCACTTATGTTCCTCTTTCTGTCTCAGCCCACCAGGATCACAACTGCTCAGGCAATTGTGCCACTAGACCTCACTGGACTCCTCTTCCCCCTGGACCGCACCCCAATGAGCTGCATTTCCCCAACTTGAGACCCACTCCTTCCTTGATTGTTACTCCCCAATGAACCACTCTCCTGCTTTAGCTTTCAACCCCTGTCCTTGCCCATCTGAATCCAATAAAGAATTTAGTATTTTTTTCTGGGTTCAGCTTTTATGTGTCAGGCCTTCTTAGTTCACAAGATTGAGGAGATACTGGAATTAACAGACACCAGACATTAAGTAGCATGGCACCCAGCAGTCCTGTAGAGCTATGTGTCATATTAGACGTTCAGGTGATGTGCATCCAATGCCAAGTAGCTCCAAAAGATGTCTGACATGGGGCAGGAGAATTAGAATAGACAGGACTGGGAGATGTCATCAGGGTTGCAAATGTCTAAAGGTCTGTATAGAGATATTGCTATATCTGAGCTTCATGGAATCCTGTGAGGGACCTAGCTTTGAATCTGAGGGACCTAGGAGTAGTGACATGCATGGAGGGAGGAAGATTGCAGGACCCTCCCTTATCACCCTCAAGCAAGGCAGACCTGAGTGCAGATCTCTGGGTGTGTTTACTCACCTTGGCTTTCTGTGGTTGGTCAGCATTCAAGGTCGGTGTTGACACTGCCTCAGGGACATGGTGGGACCACAGTGATGGAGGGCTGGGCCAGTACTTTGAATGATCAAGATCACTGTCAATCTCAGTTGGACATGGATTCCTTGAGGATGAGTGTGCAACATCATTACCTCTGAGAAGCTGCCCATTGCTCTCAAATGAGCATCAGCAGTAACCCTTCAGTCAAACTCCTACCCTCACTTGTTGTCTTCTCCTTGCACCTGTCTGCCTGGACCTGGTCATCTGGACATGGAGTCAGCCCCTCAGGTACCTGCTGGAGCCTGAGACATCAGGGACAAGTTGGAGGGAAGGAGTAGCAATAACATTTTAAAGCTGGTGATCACTCTGCGTGTCTGTGCTGTATGAGACTCAAGTATATCATTGAAGGGTCAAAGATCTCCATGCAAGAATTAAAAAAAAAAGAAGTGGACATATTTTACTAAACTCAGGATAAAAAGTGAGTTTTATGGTATTGAAGCATAGGGTGAAAAATCTTATGTGAAAGATAGATTTGACTACACTTAAGTAACTAACATGCTTTAAAAACTCAGTGCTTGAGCCTCAAAGAGTGGTGCACACATTAAATACCAACACTTGGGCAATGCTAATGTGGAAGAGGGAAATCTCCTGGGTTCCCACCCCTAGACAGAGAACTACAGGCAACTAATGACAACTTGGAGAAGGAGATTTTGTTTCTTCCTGGGATGAGTTCCCAAGTGTGTTATCCATTATGAAGCAATCAACTCCAAAATCGTATAGAACAAACCAACACCAAACAGACTCAGCAGTTGTATTTATATATTTATGCACACCCTCACACATGCATATGTAATGATAATAATCAAATAAAAAGGGACCATCAGTTTGAGGGGGCATGAGGTAGCATGGAAGGGGATGGAGGGAGAAAAGGGAAGGGGGAACAAGTGTAATATTTTAATCATTTTTTAAACGAAAGAAATCTTTCAACAATGTCAGGAAAGTGAAGGAGGTGGGAAGCCCTGAAGCAAGGGGATAATAATCTGAGTTGCAAAGTCCAGATTTGTCTGTGAGAAGTATCACACACATCTGGAGAAAATCATTATTAATATTAATTAGTTTTAGTGGTCATATGCTACACTTGACTTTTAAAAAAAATACTTTTAATATGAATTTTAATGTCTGTTGACCCAGGTTATCCTGCATACTGAATACACAATAGAGTTATGTCAGCCAAATCTTTTCTGTGCTGTCCTTTTGGGCATGCCCTCCATACACATTAAACTACTGAGCTGTTCTGACACAACAATGCCTACCTCATTGCTGTATGACTTCTCTGGGGACAATGTTTATTCAACCAGAATAGGAAAGTCACAACAGATCAGGAAAATAGCTCCACCACTGTCCAGATTCACCACCAGTTAGATTTTTTTTTTTAAAAGATTTATTTATTTATTATGTACACAGTGTTCTGTTTGCATGTATCCCTGCAGGCCAGAAGAGGGCACCAGATCTCATTACAGATGGTTGTGAGCCACCATGTGGTTGCTGGGAATTGAACTCAGGACCTCTGGAAGAACAGCCAGTGTTCTTAACCTCTGAGCCATCTCTCCAGCCCACCAGTTAGATTCTTGTAGGAACTTGTGGGGTTACCTTCATGAGCACAGGGGCCTCAGTGGGCCCCATCTTTGATAAACCCACTCTAGCATGGGTGAACTCCATGGAATCTACATCACTAGGGTAACTGCAGTGAAGTCTCCTCTTTCCCAGCAATTATTACAACTCTGTGATCTTATAGAGTCAAGAAGTTTGTAAATTCTTGTGAGTTCTTGTAATTTTCTTATGAGTTTTGTGAGTCTCCTCATCTCTGCTTCATAAGAGAATATATCCATCTGGAGGATATAGCTATATGGAACCCCATCCCTTCCTCAGGCTCTTCCATTCTCTCTGTCCCCTCTTCTGTACTGTCATCAGAGCCAAAATGGCATGAGACATATGTCTGATTTTCTTTCATGTTATGATGAGCACTGGGCCACTATATCATGCCACCAGTCACTCAGCAATTTGATCACTTATGAGTTGTAGTAACCACCACCGACAGCATAAATAACTTTCCCACTGGAGTGATGCTGACAGCAACAGTGATCTATGGGCATAAACAGAAGCATTTAGAAGGCATTTAGCAGGCATATCATCTGCATTTAACAAAATAAAAGCAATACTCTCCCCACTGGGGTGCATTGAAATGTAGTTATTTGCCATAATTGCTTCCATTCTTGAGATCTGTCTATTCATTTCATCAGTCCACTTGTTGATTGGGTTGTTTGGAGTTTTGTTGTTTATAGTCTTTAATTCTTTACATAGTGTAGATATGAACTCCCTGACAGTTGTTCAGTCATTTTATTTTATGGCACCCTATGGTCCTTCTTTCTCTACTTTAGACATTTGTATTGTAGAAGCTTTTAAATATAACCTCATTTCCAGTGCCTGACTATATTTCCACAGCTACTGGGCTTATTCTCAGGCACCCTCTGTCTTTGCTCATCTGTGCATTTGTCTAACAGTATCAGCTCCTATCTTAAGGCTTTTGGCCCATTTATATTGAGTTTTGAACAGGTTGAGATGGAAACCCAGTGTCCTTCTGTACATGTGGGCATTTACTGCCCTGTTGTGGAATATTAGTTGAAGATGTGTTACATTGGTTTATGCTGTAGGACATTTGTTTAATGATACAAAGATTGCATTCTTTTATGTTGCATTTGTTTGACTCTGTGAAGCTGTGTTACTTTGCGTCTCTAAAACACCTAATTGGTCTAATAAAGAGCTGAATGGCTAATATCTGGGCAGAGAAAGGATAGGTGTGGCTGGCACGTAGAGAGAATAAATAGAAGAAGAAAAAAGATTGAAGAAGCAAGAAAAGAAGGAGAGGAAGACACCATGGGCCACCACCCAGCTACACAGCAAGCCACGGAATAAGAAGTGAAGAAAGGTATCTAGACTAGAGGAAGCTAAAAGCCCAGAGGCAAAGGTATATGGGATAATTTAAGAAAAGCTGGCTAGAAACAAGCCAAGCTGACGCCAGGCATTTAATAAGTAAGAATAAGCCTCCATGTGCTTATTTGGGAGCTTGGTGGTGGGCCCCTAAAGATCCAAAAGTAAAAACAACCAACTATACTACCCAGAAACTTGTGCTGAAACTCCAGTGTAGGTTTGAGGCATCTCTATAAAAAAATCACAGGATTGTCTTAGTGTAGGTCTTTCCTATTTCATCTCAGTGATGCATGGATCTGTTTTGTTCTGTCAGCAGCATGATGATTTGTTAGTGTGGAATAACATGAAATCAGCATTTGTAGTATAACCTGAAACCCAATCTTGTGATAGCACCAGCATTGTCCATGTCAGTCAGGATCGCTTTGGCTATTTGTATGTGTGTGTGTGTGTGTGTGTTTGCACATAAAGTTTAGAATTGCATTTTCCATTTCTGTGAGGAAAGGTTCTGTAATTTTGATGGGCATTTGTGCAATCTGTAGATTGCTTTGATAATATAGACCTTATCCCAGTCTTGATTCTGCCAATCCATACACAAGGAAGCTCTCCACAGTCCAGTTTCTTTTTCAGTGTTTTCCCCTTTGAGTTTCAAAATGTTCATTCTCTCATTCTGTACTCAAGAGAAAATTTCATTTATGAAGACTTTAACTCCTTCCCTGGGTTTATTCCAGGGTATTTTACTGATCATTTGGAGGCCAATGCTAATTGGAGTATTTTCTTGATTTCTCTCTCCATATGACCCCTATAGGTATGTGGGATAAATGCTGGTTTTCATAAGCTGATTTTGTAACCTGAAGCTTTTGTGAAAGTGTTTATTAGTACTTAGAGTTTCCTTGTGGAGTCTCTGAAGTCTTATGTAGAGGATCACATCATCAGCAAATACTGATATTTTAACTTCGTTCTTTCCTATTTGTATCCCTTTTATTTCTTTCTCTATCTTACTGCTCTAGCTAATACTTTATGAACTATATTCAGCAGGATAGAAGAAAGAGGACAGCCATGTCCCTGCTGACTTCAGTGACATTTCTTTGATTTATCTCCAATTAGGATGATTCTGACTGTATGAAGTTGCTCCTCCCATGAATGGCTCCTCAAGGGTTATGATCTTGAAGGATGGTGGGCCTTTCTCAATGGGCTTCTCTCCATCTCAGGTGATTGTACCATTTCTGTCCCTAAATACATCATTGTGATGTATCCTATTTACTGCTTGTATATATCTGACCAAATGGATAGTAGTAAAACATATTGATATGTTGTTAATGCGTTGTCTAAATGTTACTGACAGTTTTTTGCCTCCATGTTGATCAGGAAAATCAGCCTATAATTTCCTTGCTTGTGTATGTCAGGACAATATCAGCTTCACTGAAGAGTTTTCTAGTATCTTCCCTTTCTGCTTTCTGGAATGGATTCAGGAGCATTTTTTGTTTTTGTTTTTGGGAGAATGCAGCATTGGACACATTTGACCCAGTCTTATTCAGTTGGAACACATTTTATTGCTGTTTAATCTCATTTCTTACTGTAGAACACTTTGAGTTTTCCATGTTCTCTTGTTTCATTTTGGTGGATCATAGTGTAGAACACTAGTCATTTCTTTTATATTTTTCAATTTGTTTGAGTATAAAATTTTAAGGTATATTCTCAAGATCTTCTGAATTTCATGGGTCATCAATGTGTCTTCTACATCTATTGTTTTTACTTTTAATTTTGCTAAAGGTTGACATTCTTGATACTCTTTTCAAAAATTTCAATTTTTACTCTATTTCTTCTTAATACTGGGGAACTTGCCACAGAGGTTGTTTGCACATTGGTGTATCAGGAAGCTGAGTGCTCAGGGCAGACACAGAGGGGGATTCCACTGATATCCATGTCTTCTTGTGAGGCCACAGTGCCAAAGGTTCCCCAATTCCCAAAACAAGTGCTTCTAGCAATTACCAGGCATTCAAAACCCTGATGATCCTGAATGGAACATTTCAGATTCCAACCATAATATCCAAAAACCTAACAAATAAATACAAACAGAGCACACAGACACACACACACACATACACAGAGACATACACACACATACACACACACACACACACACACACACACACACACTGACCCTTTGACAGGAATGCACACAGACACACGCGCTCAAACAGAAAAAGCTATACACACAGTCTCATATACACTGACATGCCCATATATGCACAATGACACTATTCACACAGAAAACCACACAAATATGCATATAGGTACATATTCAAACATATACACAATGATACAAATGTAGACAGAGAAACATACAGGCACAAGTTCACACAAACAGTCAGAGAACACCAGCACAGACATACATTTGCACACATGAACACATAAACACATATACTCATAGGAAATCTTGCACAGCTACGCTGACACATGCATATTCAGTACACACAGGCACACATAGACACACATGTACACAGAAGCAGGCCAATTAATTTGCACTGTGGTGTGACACAGAACAGAAGAGAAATAAGAAGTGGGGACCCCCAGGGAACTTTGGTCCGGAGCCTCACTTCCAACCTCTCTTGGAGCCTGGAAAGAGGGATGGCAGCTGCTCTGTGAAAGGGTAGGTTGGGATTTAGGTGCATTTTAGGGCCCAGCTGCTAGCTTGGTAAAGATCAGCTTTGATGGTGTGGAGAGTCAGGGAGGTGTGCAGAACTCTCATGAGGACGGGAAGCAGAAGGGAAGGCAGGACACATGGCTCTGGGTGCTGAAGGGTGACACCATAGCTCACGTGTAAGAGGCTATGGCTGGAGTACACACTTCTGTGTTCAGCTCCGCTGTATGGAGACGGGTTGGTGGCTGCTCTTGGAAATGGAGGTTCTGAGAGAGAAGAAAAGGTATTGTGACATTTTTTTTTTTGGTGGGAACACTGCCATGCATGGGGAGTGTGGTTCCTCTGGAACCCTTGTTATATTCCTAATTCTGGGTTCTCAGGTTCCCACTCTGATAACATTCTCTCTCCTGACAAGGCTTCCTGAGAATGAGTGAAATCACAGGCAGGTGGCTAATTACAGAAATTAGCACCATGTATTCATGAGGTATGAACAGAACAGTGTAACTAACCTATAGCATGGATGGGGGCCTTGTGCAGATGGGGTGTGCAGGATATACATGCTGCAGGGAGGCCAGGAGCACAGTGGCACCACGGTGACCATGCAGCTGCTCCTGCTGACTGTGGCTCTGACCCTGCCCTCTGTGGAGCAATCATCATACAGGAATCCTAGATATGTTGCCACTGCTGACAAGGTGAGTGTGATGGGCAGACTGAGTGTGTGAACTGGGTTTCCATGTTTTGGATGAGGCTCAGGGCTGCTGATGAGAGTTGCAGATGGACATCAGTGAGATGCCCTGTGTCATGACTCATCATGGCTTTTCTTTATATCTCATATTGGGGTTACCCAGAGCATAAAGAATGGTTTATGGAGGCATCTGTCTCATCATCTGCCACAGAGACCCACTGCCTCCTTTGTCAGCCTGCGATGATCTAATAATGTTCTATTAATTCCACAGAAATGACTCCATTCAGAGTTTCTGTGTCTTAATGAAAGCCTCATGCAGGACAATGTGCTGTTTGCAGAGAGCTGAGCACTGCTGGGTACGGGGATGTTTGGAGGGAGGGACTTCCTAAGATGTTTAAATTGATGATATGTTTTGGGAAGATAAGAGACTTTGGAGATGATCAGCCTTCCTACCAAGTCCTGGTACTGATGGATAAGGATGCCCTCGTGGCTTCTCTGGTCTTTCATGGCCTCCTCATGGAAACTCAGCTGATTTGGAGGCAAACAAGCCACATGGATGAAGCTGGTGTCTGGGTACCCTGCCTCCTTCTGAGAAGTCTAGCTCATTCTGGTCTAAAGCCTCCCAACAGTGATCACAAGTCCCTCCTTTTTCTCTCAGTCTTGTAGAGTAAAGGGATTGGCAAGCACTGATTATGCTCTTAGCCTGGTGCTCTTGGTGACCTTTCTTTGCTGTTTATGTGAGATCTGTGTAGTAACCCCAAATCAACATGTCTCAGGAATGATATATCTCACTCAAGGCTCCATCCTTGCCTGTCTGGATCTGCTTCCTCATGACAGAGAGGGGATAGCCATGGCCATGATCCTTCAAAGTATGTTCCTCTGGTGGAACAGGGACTGTACCTCATTCCCCTCTGCATCTCCTTCCATCTCAACTATTGCCTGGAACTTCTTTGCTTGGCTTCCCCTTTCCACACTTTCCCCCTCAATGGTGAATTTGCTCTCTAGCTTCTAGGAAAGTGGTACATAATTCACTGGGCAGGAAACCTGCCTATATCTGCAAAGAAGAAGCTCATCCCACTGCCACCCTTCACATTTGTCAAAAACGTCCTCAGCAACTTGGAATTTAGGATGAATGTCTCGTGAGTACCCACCCTCAGGCAACCCTCTTTGTTCTTGGCTCTGTGGACCTCTGCCCACCCTCACTATGAACATGCTCCTGGCCAATTCTAGGCACTCCATGTTGACATGGAACTCTCTTGTATTGTCAGGGCAATGTGTCAGGTGACCTCTCTAAGTACAGGAGAGACGTTCACAGTACACTGGCTGCAAACAGAAGGCTTAGTGTGTCACATTCTGTTCTCCTAGCACAGTCCCTGGAGGATGAAGCTTTCCTTCCCTGCACTGCTTTTCTCCCTGGAGCCAGTGTAGGTGCTGTGCTTATTTCTGTGAAGGGACAGATTTCACTGAGTTCCATGTGAGGACCCAGGGGTAGGGAGGACAGGTCCAGGTCTCTGGCCTTTGGGCGATATCTTTGGAGACACGGTAGATGAATCAGGGCAGGACCTGGCCACCTGAGGAAAATGGACTGGACTGGCAGGAAGCCTGTCTAGAACTGGGAAGACAGGCAGTTTTTCAGATATGGACCATCTCTTTCTGGTGCTCCAAAGTGCCATGTACAGCACAGAAGGAGGTGACGCCGGGGGTATGGCAAGCCATGCGCTGATGCTTGGCTGGTTGCTATATGTATCAGAAGGAGGGTCTTGGGTCAAATCTCTGTATAACCTCATGAATGTAAACAGGGCCAGTGTTAAGGAGAGAGCCATGCTTTTTCTTTTCCTGTGTTACAGAAAACCCACTGGGTGTGTTGAGTTCAAGATATCTCTGGATGAAGATGAAAATAAACCTAGTAATTTCTATATCTGTGAGTGCTCGGGTTCATGTTCTTCCTTTCCTGGAGCCTTGAGCAAGGGATGTGAAGACTACATGAATCATTTTGTCCCTCAGGGCCAAAGCATAGGATCACCATTGAATTCCTGGGTGGGAAGAACTTTGCTATTGCCTTCCATGTCAGCAAAGCCTACAACCTAACCCTCACGATGACAATGCTTATGGGTGCGTCTCTTCTTACCTAAAGTTGTGAGAGCTGGGCATGTGTTTTTCTAGCAGTGGGTAAAGAGTGGGTTACTATTTCTTGCTTCCATGATCTAGTCGCCCACCTGAGGGTCTTTCCTGAGATTCCTGGGGTCTTCAAGGGAGGGGTTTATAAACTCTTGGTGTGTCTACATTCAGCCCTCTCCAGATAATTCCTGAGGCACAAGGATCACAACCCCCCCACCCCCCACTGATTGAGCCCTTGCTCTTTCCTTCCCTTCTCAGTCAGCCTTTCTCCTGGTCCTGTTCTAAGAAAGGATCTCCCTGGAATTTTTTCCTGCTCGGGACATTGGAAGACATTTGTAGACAATGTGTTATTGTCATGGTAGCAGGGCCTGGATGGCCATCCTGTGGAGGACAGCTGTTGTGCATAAGTCGCCTCCCTTTACCCAGACAGGTCTGAGGTACTGAAATCCACAGTTATTATCATATCAAAAGAGAGGAAGAAACAAATCAATGCTAAGTGGAGAAAATTTTGTCAATGCTCTCTTTCCTTTCAGATAGCTTAGAATGTAGTAAGATTGAACAAGGCTTGGGAAAGCTGAGTTGTTAAGAGTTATTGATCTGGAATCATGAAGACCTGAATTCATGTAATAAGAGCTCCCATAAATAACTGGACATGGCTGACTGTGCCTGTAACTCCATCATAGTAGAAGACACAGTGGGTTCTTGGAGCTGGCTGCCCAGAAAATCTAGCCACAATGATGAAGTTCCAGTTCAATGAGAAACTGTGTCTCAAGGCAACAATGTTGAGAGCTGCAGAGAAAGATGATTGACATTCTGCTGTACTCACCATGGCTACAAAATACACACCCAACCATTCACTGCACACACACACACACACACACACACACACACACACTTGCCAGGTGGGAGGAAAACTAAGACTAAGTCCTATGTGTATTTCCTGAGAGATAGGTTCCTGGGGAACACAGGTCTCTTGATCAAGTGTCCCAGGCTTTTTTTGTTCTCATAGGGTAACTCTGGACATTGAGAAAGTCCACACATGGAAAGTAACTGGGTCCAAAATTACCAGTGCTAGAGACGTAACATCCATGTGCTACCATCACCAAGTACTGAGAACTTCAATGCTTGCAGCACATTTCTAGCCTCTGCTTGTATTCTCCAGTAGATCTTCTCTCATGATCCTTCTGAACATTGGGCTGCACTGTGCTGCCTCTCCCCTACTAGGTCAGCCTGACCACCTGCCATTCTTCAGCAGTAGTCTCTGCACTCATGAGATTCTAACAATGACCTATGAGGTCTCTCAGCCTAAACATGGAGACTCTAGACAGAAACAGCTACTGCTGTCTACCTTCCATACCATCACATCTTGACCAAAGGCTCTAGTGGTCAAGTTGCTACCCACAACTTGCCTCTAGGCATTCCTGGAGATTACTCCCCTAATTCAAATATGGCTCTAGGACGTGGAGAAGCCACCTCCAAAAGGTAGTCCTGTTTCAAGATGTGTTTTTGAGAAGATGATGGGCTACTGAGGGCAATGTTGGGAGAAAGGCCCTGCTGGTAGGTGCTTGCAGCATAATTATGACAGAGCTGGCCAGTCACTATTGTATTCCTCTCCTTCTTACATCTTGCTATTGTCAAATTCAACACTTCCCTCTAGGAAAAAAATGCAGAAGGGTGGATCAGGGTGCCCATGGTTCAAGTATGTGGTTTGAATGGGAGTACAGGGGATGGATGTGAGGTTGTTTGCATATGACTTCTGTCTTCCATGTATGCCTATGTGAGAGCATTTTTTTTGAGCAGGCTTTATTGAGTGTAATGGGGGCTGCCAGTCTCATGGAAGACCCATGTGCTCAGGAATATTTAGTTAGAGACACTCTTTCTATGACCTGAAATATCTCAGGTCCTAGAAAAATTCCTAAATGATCTGTGGGTGAACTGTCTGTATTAAGAATCTTTTCTACCCCCTTGTTCCTTACCCATGTGTCCTGCAGGTCGAAATATGGCTCCAAAGAGAACAATGTTATTGGATTTTGAAGATACTGTAGAAGACCTAGGGATGAACAAAACAGATATTATCCACCCTAAATGTGATGGTAATGAGATTACATTCCATCCATGATACTCTGTAAGACAATGGCCATGCAAACATGTTTTCCAGACACCCCTCTCTTTCTGTTTGTAAATAGATTCCTGTGAGTTGTCCAGAGAAATTTAGTGCATGGAGAAGAACCACAGTCTTCACAGGAACTGGAAGTTCTGGCCATTGAATTCATCCTCTGCTGCTATAGATAGAATGCCAGCTGCCAAGAGAAGACATGTCCCACATCCACACTCCCCAATGCTTAAGTTTTCAGTAAAGATGGTAGACATTCCCTCCTCTATGTTTTAAGTGTGATCAAATGACACCTGGCTTTGTTTTACTTGGGTGTGAGAAGGCACAGAGATCTGACCTTGATCATCAGCACTCATGGATCCCTACATAAGTGATATGCCATGGCACACAGGGTCACAAGGCTCAGTTTTGGCAGCTGAGATAGCTGGAGAGAGGGACAGGGTAAGGTAAGAACACACATGATAGCTAGTGAGGGAAGGGGCGGGGGCTGAGCAGGGTCACAGGCAAGCAGGTGTAGGTCAGCAAGTGTGGATCAGTCCAAGAACTTGGAGGTTTAAGTACTCCCCTAATATTCTGATGCCTACTGTTAGCTGTTTGTCCCAGTGTGAAGGCCATGGAGTGGGAGGGGAAAGTGCTCTGTGAATGTGGAAGGCAGGGCTTGCAGAAGAGACCTTTACTATCTCTATCAACTAGATAACCTGGGGCTGAAGGTGCCAGAAACAGAGAGGTCCAGACACAGGAACTCCAAATATGGAGGAAGTCAAACACAAGCATGCTTCTCCCCAAGTCCAGATAAAAAGAAGGGAAAATTTACCCCACATCTCCACTAAAGTACCAATAAACTGTGTCCTTCTTTTGCACACCACAGGCCTTTTCTTGGGGACAATTATCTTCATACAAAAGCAGACAGGCCTTCTTTCTGCTGTCTTCTCAAATCCATAGAAGCAGGAGGCTTTAGTCCATTGACTCAGGTCAGACTGGGGTTTGCCTTTGCATGAGGTTTCTGAAGGCCAGGTTACCATGACCATGAAGTGTGCCTAGAAAAAAGTCAGCCCATCCAGACCCTGTGCCTCATGTTTGCCAGCCATGGAGTCTCAGCCACGATGGATGTGTGCCATGAGGAAGGAATAAAAGGGAGGACCTCGGAGAATACAGCAGTAGCTCAGGATGAACATGTTCATGGACCAGGATGTAGTATGGATCCTGTTCAATGAAGTCACATATATGATGCTTGTTTTGCTCTCCAGCTGTCCAGCATTGGCTTCTGAGACAGAATGGGGTCAGGGTGCTCCTGAGCCTCTGATAGGACCTGTTGTGTGAATGGACAAACATCTTCTCACCCCTGACTAGCACATACAACAGACCAATGTTCAGTTACACTGAAAGCCAACTCAATTAACCAAAGAATAATGTGATTTTATAATGATTAAGGGTGAGAGGTTGCTTACAGGAATGTGGCTTACCCATAATCAGCCACACCACTCAAAATCCACACAGTGGCATGAATAACAACTTCCCCACACCTTGTTCAGGTGGAGTTTTCCCTCAGTTAGTCTTTTATATATTCCAAAATGAGACCATGTACAGTTGGTACAGTTATATGCATCTGGTAGGGAGGTGCAGCAGGGAGTGGCTAAAATATCAGTTGAGGATCTAAGGACGTACCCCAAGATTATTTGAGGGAATGTGTCCAGACATGATCTGGATTGTTTCTTGTGTCATCACAGCTGCTGCAGAAGATGGTTGTGGGTGCTATGATTGGAGGGCAGAGTTCTACAACTGGCCTGAGTAGGAATTTGCACAGTCCTCTGTGTTGCATGAGTATGTTGAGAGTCATCATTGCTGTGGATCCCTGCTGTGAAGGAATTACCCAAACCTGTAATCCTCTGAGGAGTCTCATCTACCCAGGTGGCCCCATCCCCAAGGAAACTTGAATCCCCTACCATCCCCCTGAGGTGAGGCTATATATTTTTGATTTCCTATAGTCATTTGAATCATTGATAGGAAAAATTACCTGTGTCTATGATATTTTATACCCCATGAAGCCTGGTTGGCTTTATTCCACTGACAGAGCATAGAATATTAGATTTAGACAGTGGGTAGGATGGATTTAATCCAGAGTTATTCTCTCCCTGTGATCATGGAACTGATGACTTAGGCCCTTCAGACCTGAGCCCTCCTCCACTGCTCAGACCCCTAATAGCCTGCTTTTCCTCCTGCTCTGAAGTCAGATTGCTGGCCTCTCCAGATTCCCTCATCTAACCTGCTTTCATCTACCAGTTGCTGTAGGTCTGGGTACTCCCTAGCCACTTCCAATCCACCCCTCCCAATCTTTAGGGCCCATTCAAGAGGCTTGAAAGGGAGGAGTCAATTCTGCATGGAGAAATAGGAGCTCTAAGCTCGGCTTGTATGTGGTAGTTTAAATGTAATTGACCCCCATAAGCTCATAGGGATTGGCACTATTGGGAGGTGTGGCTTTTTTGGAGAAGATATGACCTCGTTAGAAGATCTATGTCACTGTTGGGATGGACATTAAATTTCCTTGGTCAAACTACACTCAGTGTGACACTCAGACCACTTCCTTTTGCCTGTGAGTCAAGATGTAGGACTTTCAGCTCCTTCTCAAGCATTATGTTTGCCTGTTTGCCACCATGTCACACTATGATAATGGACTGAGAATATAAGTCAAATCAGTTGGTTGTGGTGGCTCACACCAGTAGGATTTGCTGAAGGAGGCTGAGGCAGGAGGATCACGAGTTCGAGGCCAGCCTGGCCTACATATTTTAGCCGGGCAGTGGTGGCAAACGCCTTTAATCCCAGCACTTGGGAGGCAGAGGCAGGCGGATCTCTGTGAGTTCGAGGCCATCCTGGACTACAGAGTGAGTTCCAGGAAAGGCGCAAAGCTACATGGAGAAACCCTGTCTCGAAAAACAAACAAACAAACAAACAAGCAAACAAACAAACAAACAAACAAACAAACAAACAAAAAAGTCAAATCAATTATATATTTTTTCTCCCCTAGGAATTGCAGCTTTCCTAGGCCTGTGTCTGGGTACCAACTGCTTCTGCACCTAATGAATAATGTATCTTAGTTAGGGTTTCAGTTTCTGTGAAGAGACACCATCACCACAGCAACTTTTATAAAGGAAACACTAACTGAGGCTGGCTTACAGTTTCAGAGGTTTAGCTCATTATCATCATGGCAGGAAACATGGCGGCATGGAGGCAGGCATGGCTCTGGAGACGGAGCTGAGAGGTCTACATCTTGATCTGCAGGCACCAGGAAGTGAACTGTCTATCACACTGAACATATCTTGAGCAAAGGAGACCTCAAAACCCATCCTACAGTGACACACTTTCTCCTATAAGGCCACACCTACTCTAATAAAGTAACACTTCCTAACAGTACCACTCTCCTTGAGGGCAATCTTCTTTCAAACCACCACGTTCTATTCCCTGACTTCAAAGGCTTGTAGTCACATCATAATGGAAAAATGCATTTTGTTCAACTTAAAAAATTCCCACAGTCTATAACAGTCTCAAACTTATTTTAAAAGTCTAAAGTTCAAAGTCTCTTCTGAGATCTATGAAACCTTTTTACTGTAATGCCCTTTAAAATCAAAATCAAAAAAGCAGATCACATACTTCAAACATATAATGGTGGAGGATACACATTAGCATTCCAAAACTCAAGGAAGGGAGCATAGTGAGGAAACACTGGACCATAGCAAGACCAAAAACCAGTTGGCAAACTCTAAACTCTGCATCTCCATGTCTGATGTCAAAATGTTCTTCAGATCTCCAACTCCTTTCAGTTTTATTGATTGCAACTCCCTATTAGCAGCTCTCCTTGGCTGGTATACCATGACTCTGGACTCTCCAACATCTTGAAGATACTGTAGAAGACCTAGGGCTGAACAAAACAGACATTATCCACCTTAAATGTGATGGTAATGAGATTACATTCCATCTATGATACTCTGTAAGACAATGACCATACAAACACACTTTCCAGATACCTTTTTCTTTCTGTTTGTAAATAGATTCCTGTGAGTTGTCCAGAGAAATTTAGTGCATGGAGAAGAACCACAGTCTTCACAGGAACTGGAAGTTCTGGCCATTGAATTCATCCTCTGCTGCTATAGATAGAATGCCAGCTGCCAAGAGAAGACATGTCCCACATCCACACCTCCCAATGCTTAAGCTTTCAATAAAGGTGGTAGACATTCTCTACTCTGTGTTTCAAGTGTGATCAAATGACATCTGGCTTTGTTTTACTCAGATGTGAGAAGGCACAGAGATCTGACCTTGATCATCAGCACTCATGGATCCCTACATAAGTGATATGCCATGGCACACAGGGTCACAAGGCTCAGTTTTGGCAGCTGGGATAGCTGGAGAGAGGGACAGGGTAAGAATATGTACGATAGCTCACCTGAGCATGGCAAATAAGGCTCTAGCAGGCCTTGCTCTTCCCCCCATTCTCCTCTGCCTTGTTAAAAACCGTTAGATTACATTTCTAAAGCTACCCACCAAGGTCTATTCCCTTATTTGTCTATTTCCTCCTCCTGAGGCTGGCTACCAAGATCCACCTATCAAAGTGTTGAAGTCAAGCAATCAAAAGGCTCCTTTGTTCTAATAAATACATACATGCTCAATCAAAAACTAAACATCTCATCCTATCACTGCATTTCCCCTTTTACCTTTATAACTTCCATTTACCTATGGGCCTGGTCTGTCTCCTCTCTATATAGAGGCAATCCATTATCCCTCCAGGAAAAATATCTCTTCTCTCTTTCCCTTGTTCCTTTACTCTTCTACCCTGTCCTTTATCTCCTGTCTTTGTCTCTTACTCCCTGATCTTTGTCCCTCTGTGAAAGGAAATCTCCTTTGTGTGGAGAACTTGTTCTTGGGGTGTCTTGTGCTGAATACTGGTCCCTTCCCTCCCCTCCTCTATCCCCTCTCATGCCCAGGCTCAGGGTTATATTCACTCTTGACTAATCCAAGCTGTCTCTGTCTTTGGCTATGCTCTTCCCCTTATTGTCAATAAGCTTTCTCCTCAACCATACCTAGGAGCAGTTATGTGCTGTGGGATGTCTTTCTGTATACTGTGAATATGTGTTGCTCCCATTGGCTAATAAAGCTGTTTTGGCCTATGGCAAGAAAGCTTATAGCCAGGTGGGAAATCAAAGAGAGATAGAGAGAGAAGAATGGTGGAGTCAGGGGAGAGGCGATCCAGCCACCCAAGGAGGAAGATGTGAAAGTACTGGTAAGCCATGAAGCTACGTGGCAAGATGTAGATTAATCAGAATAGGTTGAAATAAGTTTAAAGAGCTAGCTAAGATAAGCTGAAGTCATAGACCATACAGTTTGTAATTAATATAAGCCTCTGAGTGATTATTTTATAAGCAGCTGTCGGACTGAAGGTGGGAGAGATTTGTCTGGACTATGGGGCTGGGCAGGACCAGAGAAACTTCCAGCTACTGTCACGTTCTCTATTTTCTATATCTTTTGTTTTTCACCATCCACACACCCAAACTATAGGACGAGGTAACTATCCATCTGCATCTGACCAGAGGTGTCCTGATCAAATCACAGAATCCCCAGGATCCTCTCACTTCTTCTCCTGATCACAAAGTCTTGAAGGTTCCAGGAACCTCCCAGTTTTGATTGATTTTGTGACTCCCCTGCCCCCCCTAAATGGGGTTTGTTTTCTTCTTCCCCCAAACATGAGGAATGCCTCATATAGCAGCACAATAAGACATTCTACCAGTCCTGCTTGTCATTTCAAATTTAAACCCAAATTTAAAAAGTGGGCTATGAAACCTTTGTCTTAGCAAGCTCTAGCTCCCTAAGCTCATTCAATTATCCATTCAAATTGGCCACAGTACTCTGATAATGGCCATCATTGGCCCCAATTTGGAGCTTCCAATTTTGACAAACTTTCCCAAAGGAATCAGCAGAGTCTGAGGACCCTCCCTCATGTACCACCATCCATGCATCTCATTTTAACCCTTCTCATCCCTGCTACTCAGCTCCTGCTTAAAACTCAGCCTAGAGCTGGAGCTTAATACAGCTGCGAAGGGAATTGGAGGTACAATCTACAGTGTCATAAAGCCTGCTGTTTCTTTGAGGCCTCTAAGCCTGCCTCCCCCAGCTGATATAGGATAGTCTTTTTGTTCTTGGGACTTCTTTACCTTATGCCTTTGGTCTGCCTTTGTTTCTCCCCCACCAAGCCTGGATATTCCTGCTTTTATTTCTACTTTTCAGTTACTTGTTAGGCTTTTCAGGTTGTCTGCCCCCATCTGCACACACACACACACACACACACACACACACACACACACACACCACACACACGATAGATTGCTGGATCTAGCCTTACAGAGATTCAAATGTCTTTTGGGTATGGATAACATTAAAATTTGTCACAGGCCTTTTTATTTCATTGGAAATCCCAGAAATAAGACATTATGTACTTAAACATAGCTAAGAGGTAAATTATTTCCAATAGAGACTACTATTGTTTATTTAATCATGTAAAGGTATCTACGATAAAACCAGATAACAGGATGATCATATATAAAAAGGATAAAAAGGACCCTCTATTTAAAAATCTCTCAATAATAACTCCAATATCATTGTTTTAATAGACCCCTTAGCTAAATGATGCAAACATAAACTTAATAATGAATATATTAAAAACAACATAACTCCATATACTATATAAATTATAAAGGCTATCTTAGGTTTTCTACAGTGTTTACCCCCAAACTTACAAGGTCTAATGTATTAACAATATGTGTACATATGTTACTAATTTGTGTCCCTTTATGTGTGTAATTTGGATTTAACTTTCTTATATTAAAGTGATAATATACAATATCTTCTAATCTGACAGTGGCCATCTTCAGGACACCAATGGTGCCTGCTTAAAATATTTACAGTTAGATTTGCTACTATTCTTTCAAATGAAGAACTCACCTCAGTGTCCAGTCACTCCTCCCAGCTGGTTGTATGTGATTAGGCCCTAATTTTATGAGACCTCAATGTTTTCTGGGCATACAGGCTGAAAACTGAAAATGGGGAGGAGGTCCATCTACATAACATTAAAACCCTATTATATAAGGAGCTGCATAAATCACAGTTCAGGTTAATGATTAAGGAAAATAATTGAGTCCTCAGGAGCCAGGATGGCTCAAATTCTTTCAATATTAATGTTGAAAGATGCATTCATAAGTTTAAGTGTGCATTATAGCTGAAACAAAGCCTTAAAATAACTTCAGGTTAGTTCAGATATTTTGATAATAGCTTTGAGATGAAAAACCTTAGAAAACAATCTGAAGTTTACAAGGACACATAATTGAGTTATAGACTCATTAAGTTAGGGTCAAAAATACAAAGTATCCCAATTGTTACTAGCTGATGTACTTTCCTTGCTAGGATTGGCTGGTGATCAAAGGTGACGATTAATTCATTGTACCTATTTATGCCCTCAATCTCCTGATATCAAAAAACTATTGATGTTGGGTGATAGTGGTGCTTGGGAGGCAGAGCCAGGCAGATCTCTGTGAGTTTGAGGCCAGCCTGGTCTACAGAGCGAGATCCAGGACATGCACCAAAACTGCTCAGAGAAAACCTGTCCTGAAAAAACCAACCAACCAACCAACCAACCAACCAACCAAACAAACAAACAAACAAACAAAACCAAACTATTGATGAGTGAGTATGCACACTAAAGATTCTAAGTAGAGCTGACTGTTTTTTAGATATAAAAGTTTAAGTTTGTGATTCCTTCAAGATTCCTTATGATTACCTTTCAAGATAAGTAGTAAATCAATTGATTCTTTCTTTGTAACCACAAAATGCAGCCTGCCAGTAAAAAAAATGGCTGAGAAAAAAATGCCCTGCTTAGTGTTACTCTGTTAATCTGTAACAAGTTACTTAGAGGTAAATGTATGCGGGTTCTTGGGATGACTTTGTTTTAATCATGTAAGAGATGAAAAATGTGTTTTTACCTATATTCATTATAATCATTCACTTAACAAATAGAATGCAACTACAATGTAATTCTTATATTCCTATAATTCCACAATGTAATTCCTGAAAGACTTTTCTGAGGTATATAAAGCTGTGGAGAAGAGAATACAGATAGAGAATAAGAAGGAAACCATTGAGAGTGTGAGAGTCTTTTCCCTTAACTCCCTCAGATAAAAAAGTCACAGAACAACAACTCCATGGATTTCCCTTTGATCCCTGTGCTGCTGGAGGCTGGTCCCTCAGGCAGCAAAAGGAGCCCAGGGGTGGGAGCACAGACTGGTCCTAGGGACCCCAGATAAGAACCTTCCCACTACCCACTAAATCTCTTTAAGCCTGCCCAACAACTCCAGACTGCATGCTTCTCCTGGACTCCATGTCCTTGCCTACTATTTTAAAAGAAGTCTTCAGCTTTAGCAGAGGCCAGG
>CABHPQ010175900.1:31153-52881 GCA_902168405.1 Peromyscus aztecus | reverse complement strand
ACATTTTAAAGGAAAGTAATCAGAGAGCTTGGTTTAGACTGCCCTTGCAGCTCCCAGTTTAGACCAGGCTTCAGGGAATCATGGGAAGAATCTGTTAGCTGGGTCCTCCTTAGAAGACAGCCTGGCCCCAGGTCTTTAGGGTGGAGTCTCCTGAGCCAGCTCCAAGGATCTGGATTTCACTCTCTTGGCTGAAGGCAGTCAGTTCTGCTTTCGTTCTCTGCTCTTCATGGAACTGTCTGCCTGTCAGTCTTCGGGTATCATTGCAAATGTGTCCTTTGTGGAGACTTTATTTCCCCACCCTCAACAAGGGGCTTTGTGTTTTCTATTCTGTGACTTTTGATGTCAGTAGACGCATCACGAGTTGTGATTATTTCTGGTGTGTGTGTGTGTGTGTGTGTGTGTGTGTGTGTGTTTGTGTGTGTGTGTGTACAATTGCATGTGTGCGTAAGTGTGTTGCTAACGTCTCTTCCGAGCCCTTCACCATTTCTAATTTAGTCAACTCATTTTCTTTCTTCTTTTTTTAATTACTAACGTTATTGAAAGTAAAATTGAGGCTAAAGTATGAGACATTTGGAATCTAAGATAAAAAAGTCATTTTTTTCAAAACAGAAGTAAGCATACATAAACACATAAATATGTATTTATCAATCATCAGAAAATCCTTATGTATCATGTTAATTAACCTAAGAGGATTCTAATAGTATATTTGGTCACCCAGAACTGGGTAGACAGACTGAAGAGAACTAGAAAAATTGATTTCAACAGATGACCATGGTACTGTCTATTTTTACGTCAACTTGATACAAGCTAGAGTCATCAGAGAGGAGGGAGCCTCGATTGAGAGAATACCTCCATAAGATCCTGCTGTAGGTAAGCCTGTAGGACATTTCCTTAATTAGTGATTGATGGGGGAGGGCCCAGCTCATGGTGGGTGGTACCATCCCTGGGCTGGTGGTCCTGGTTTCTATAAGAAAGAAGGTTGAGCCTTCAAGCCATGGGGAGCAAGCCAGGAAGCAGTCCCCCTCCATGGCCTCTGTATCAGCTCCTGCTTCCAGGATCCTGTCCTGCTTGAGTTCCTGTCCTGACTTGCTTTGATGATGAACTGTGATGTGGAAGCATAAGCCAAATAAACCCTTTCCTCCTCAAGTTTCTTTTGGTTATGGTGTTTCATCACAGTAATAATAACTCTAAGACAACTATAAAGAGAATGAAAATTTATTTTTGGTCAAAATAATTTTATTGCACTTCTGAAATGGAAATTTCAAGCCTATAATAAAATATTGAGTAGAAGTACATCTTTCTTTTAAAGATGTGCATAATATAACTCGATTACATTTATATAAAAATTATCTATAGGGATAAATATATGAGTTAATGTACAGTAGAACCAGAGTCAACAGTTTTTAAGTAATCACCAAAATAAAAAGATACTAAATATTTAAGATGGAGTCAAGAGATATGGAGGATAGAGTGTAAGTAAAAGATGGTATTTAGGGATTGTATTTGAAGAATTTCGCAGAACTTTTGGAGAGCATTGTGTGACCTCTCTGTAGTTGTCCTAACAAGTAACTGGCTTAGAGCAACAGGATTTTGTCTGCCAGTCCTGGAAGTCGGAAATTCTACAAGAGTTATCACTGGGCTGAACTCAAGATGTGGGCAGGGCACACCGCTTTCTGGAGACTCTAGGGGGCGTTTCACTTCCCTGCAGCTTCCAGCTTTCAGGAATGGCCTGTACTCTGGCTCAGGCCCCCTTTCTCCACCTTCAAAGTCAGCATGAATGGGCTGAATTCTTCAACATCAGCTCACTCTGAGCACCTCTTCTGTCTGCTTCTTTCATTGTGTGAACAGTTGGTTATGTCAGGCCTACAAGGATAACCCAGGGCAATCTTTTCACTCAGGGTCATCTGATTAGTGACTTAAATTAATGTACGATGTTAACATGGATTGTTCACTAGGGATTAAGACATGAGCTCCTTTGGGGAGCTACGTTTCTTCCCATCACTGAAACAGACATCAATACACAAATTTAAGAGGCTATACAAACTCCAAGTAAATCATCAAACACACGCGTGTGTGCGACACACACACACACAAGTGCACTAGCTGAAACACATCATAATCAATGTGCAGACTAACAAATAGAAAGGAGTGATATTTGATAGAGTCAGATAAGAAGATATAGGTTACCTTAAAAAGAGTAATAAAACCTGGCGGTGGTGGCGCACACCTTTAATCCCAGCACTTGGGAGGCAGAGACAGGTAGATCTCTGTGAGTTCGAGCCAGCCTGGTCTACAGAGGGAGATCTAGGACAGGCACCAAAACTACACAGAGAAACCCTGTCTTGAGATAAAACAAAACAAAAAAACAAAAAAGAGTAATTAAATCAGACAACTGCATATTTATTAGCACCAAGAATGAAAATTAGAAAGCCCTAGAATAATGTCTTCAATGTGCAGGAGAAATACTACTGTTAATTTGTAGTTGACAGGTGTCAACAATTACCAGAATAGTACTTTATACAGTGTAAATAAGTGTTTTAATCCTAAAATAGAAGTAAAGAGGTTTCTAGAAAAAAGAAGAAAAAAAAAAAGATGTACAACTAAAAAATCCCTTAAAAAGGCATCTTTATAAATCTACTCAGGCAAGATGTAGTGACATACACCTTTAATCCCAGCTCTTGGGAGAGTAGATCAGAGGCAGGAGATTCTCTGTGAGTTGGAGGCCAGCTTTGTCTACATAGTGAGTTCTAGGCCAGTCAAGGCTACATAGTGAGACCCTGTCTCAAAATAAGAACAAAAGCTACTTTGGCAGGATATAGTGACCCTAACCCTAAGCTGGAAACTGAGATGAAGAAGAGAGAGGAGGCTGCTATTTCAGGAAACACGCTCTTTAAATGTTAACATTTTGTGGATTGAACTGATCTTAAAGTGCACAGGAAAAACACAAAAGATGGCGCATCATTTTGTAGCATAGCAAAAATTCAGATAGCATAATGTTTATTCAATGACAAGCATTAGTTCAATAAATTAAGGTCATTAATTCAATATGAAGCCATCTAAAATATTATGCAAGTATGTTTATTCATAGGCTTACTGTATTTTGGGAGCAGACTACTAAATAGTAGATATGGAAAGATCGAGATAATTTCTTATTAAAATATAGTTAAAGATTTATATATCAAAAAATGGTTAAAATATGCACCAAAAACAATAATTATTACTTTGAGTTGGAATAATGGTTTGTTTATATTTCCTTGTTTATATCTTATTTATATCTTTTTATATTTGGTCTATTACTTAAAACAAAAAACTTTGCTTAGATTCACAAAAAATAACTAGGATAATAAAAAGATTTCTTATATAGCCTGTATCCAATTACACCTGTGGCTAATGTTTTACATCCAGATGGTAGATTTAATATTAATAAACTAGTATTTATAAGTTGTTAACCAAAAGTCGTACTTTATTCAGATTACATTTATTGTTTTAAATATTTATTTTATGTGCATGGGTCTGTGCCCGAGTATATGTACTTGGACCACGTGTATGCAGGAGTCAGCTCATTTTCAATAGTCAATACCTGCAATTTTGTTGGAACTCTTTTCTTTGTAGAACTTGGTTTGCTCCCAAGGACCACTTTTAACCAACGGGTCACAGATGGGGGCTATCAGTCCACCACATCTATCACCTGTTAGTAGAATTTACCAGCTCCCAGAGTTCTACCCGGAGAACTAAGCTTTGGGGCCAGGTTGCAGCTGGCTTCACTGTATATCCTTATAGCTCATCTTCTCTTTCGACAATGTCTCCACTGCCCTGACAGTGTTCTTGTATCTTCTAAATAATCAGCGAGGGGACCCAAGTAAGAACACCGGTGCTTGTACGTGTGTGCGTGTGTGCATGCGTGTATGATGCGGTTCTTTCTGCTTATCCTAACAGAGCGTATGTCAGTCTGTCTTGTTTGTGATTATATACCAGTGCCTAGTTTAGTGTGCAGTTTGCAGAGAACCCTCAGTATAGATTTTTGTGACTGATGAATGTCAGTTGCTGCTGTTACTGAAATGCAGAATTTCTTCCTTTCACTGAATTTAATTTATAGCAGTACACACACACACACACACTATGAAATATATTCTCCAAAATGGAAACTAAAAATATTTTTCCCTAAAGGCTTTGAAAAACAGTATACCTGTTAAGGTGTTGTTTTAGCAGTTTGTAATGGCTAGAGGCTCTTTACAGGGAAAGGGTGTCAAGAACGATTCTCTTAGGAGTGCGGTGCTTCTTGCTGGAGGGACTTGAACCTGTGGTGTAGTGCTGCTTCAGAGGTGCTTCAGGGGACAAAAATCCTAGCATGCTTTTTTATGGGTGGTTTAAACAGAAAACAACAGGACCTTGGACCAGGCACACACAGTAAAATAAGATGAATACTTGAATAGAAGTTGTGGCCAGGCGGCGGTGGCGCACGCCTTTAATCCCAGCACTTGGGAGGCAGAGCCAGGCAGATCTCTGTGACTTTAAGGCCAGCCTGGTCAACAGAGCGAGATCCAGGACAGGCACCAAAACTACACAGAAAAACCCTGTCTCGAAAAAGACCCCCCCCCCCCCGCCCCCCGAAAAAAAGAAGCTGTGGCAATAAAAAAAAATCTAATAACACATATGGGTCTTTCCTTGAATATATGGTGTGTTGTATGTTATCTCCATTCTTAATGAACAAGAAGAGCTGGAATTTGAAGCCAATTATGAGGACTTTAAAGCCTCCCCCCCCCCCCGCCCTGTGCTCCTAACCATTGCTCTATACTGCCCCGTGTGTCAATAATACTTAAAACTAGATCAATTGGCTGAAGTCAGTGAAATCTTCAGTTGGAAGAAAATAAGATTGATAACAAGATATTATTGACAATAAAATGCACGTGCTCTGAGTTGCCTGCAAAAAGCTCTAGCCTCCTATTTAAGATGGAACAGATGTGTCTTGTGACTCCACTTCAGGAAGACATTTCAGGAAGAGGTGGAGGGAACAGGGCTCACTCAGGCCCTGCAGGTGGACCTTTCTCTGGGGAACCAAAGAGAGGACTGAAGCATGGGAGAGGTAGCCAGCTGGCTTTAGAGGACCTTCAGAACCCCTTTCAGATGTAAGATTCCAGAATATAAGAATGAGATGACTTACATAGACCCTGCGTGTGTGGTTGGGGAGTACCAAGACTTAAATTAGTAACAGGACCCTAGAGAAATACATGAATGCATGGTAAGTAAACAGCTGTGTGCTACACATACTCTTTGCACAGGCGAGCAGAGTTTCACCCTGAAACCCCACGGTGTGCGTGCCTAAAGCAGTGGTTCTCAACCTTCCTAACGTTGTGACCCTTTAATATAGCTCCTCTTGTGATGACCCCTGCCGTAAAATTATTTTTGTTGCTACTTCATAACTGTAATTTGCTACTATTATGAATCATAATGTAAATCTCTGTGCTTTTTGATGGTCTTAGGTGACCCCTGTGAAAGGGTTGGTTGACCCCAAGGGGTTGCGGCCCACTGAGCTAGAGTGTGGATTTAGAGTCAGTATACATGAGTGGCCTTGGACATGTGTCTTACTTCTCCTGAGTCTTAGTTTTCCTGTTGTGAAAAGGTACTGCTCTGTGGCTTAAATCATCCTAGGCCCTTGAAAACTGGAAGGGCTCAAGATGGTTGATATTTTTTTTTTTTCTTGAGAAACTTTGAATTAAAAATTTCCTTAAAATTTTATGTTTCTTCTACATATTCTCTAAAATTGGAAGGGGAAAATTTAAATTTGGAATGCTAGAATATTGAGAAGGAGAATTTAAAAGTTCTCTCCAAACCATAGTTCATTGCTAAGGTTTGCTCGCGAACAGATGCATCTGAAGTCCCATGATTGCTTTGCAGCTGAGACAGGGGTAGAAGCTGAGTTTCCCTGACGTTCAGGCTTGGCTTCCTGCCACCTGCCCAGATGACAGGTTTCTGTAGGGAATGGAACATAAATATTTTGCTCTGTTTATATTTTGGGGGAAAGCAGACTAGTTCTGGACCAGAGCTTGTCGTGACTCCTGTTGAAATATCTCCCCCCAATTTTCTTGCACATCTGATTTCTGATTGGCTTCCCCCTCTGTTGTTCTCATGCCCAGTTCCCCCCAACATCTAGACCTCCCGTACATCCTTCCTACCTCTCTCCTCTATTTTCCTCTTTTATCTCACCCAATCTCACCTCTTTTTATCGCCTTCTCTACTCACCTAGACTCATTTTTATGATTGAGATTCTTCAATTTCTGGCCAAGCTGTCCTGGTTAAGACAACACATCTCCATGGAGGTGCGATAGCCGAGGATTAAGCTTTGTTCTGGAAGCTTCTCAGAAGCATTAGAATTCAGAGATGGGTGCCAGCAGGAAGCGACCAGCAATGCCAGATTGTGCAGGCTCCACAGGGTTCTAGGAAAACATCCTGTGTTCCTGGTCCCCTTGGTTGCCCTGCTTAGTGCCTAAGCCTTGGCTTCAGGCAGATCAGGTTCAAGTCCTGGCCCTGCCACTAACTAGCTGTTTTCTCATCTGAAAAATGAGAAATATTGCAGACCTCTGAAGAATAGTAGGGGAGTAAAGGAAATTATGTTTATTTTTCACGTTTAAAGCAGGTTGATCATAAATGCAATCTCTTTCTAAAGAAGAAAAGGGGATAGTTTAGATATGAAACAATAAAAGGGTAGATTGATGAACCTACTTTTAAAGAACAACTTGTTTATAAATGTTTTACATTGCTGTAGATTTTAGTTTATTGATACAAATTTGAAGTTAATTTTGTTATACTGTATATATATTTCTACTCTCGTTTGAGGTATTATGTTTATGTAACTCATTTAGATTGTAAAGGATAATTTAAAAATACAGATTAATAATTAATCTTCTATGATAGTCAAACTTATAGTCATGTTAAGTTTTCTAGGTATACATAGATATAATTCAATTAGGTAGGTAATTTTCAAACACTTCAAAGACCTACAGAATATGGCATTTAAAATGTTTTAAAAATTTAGACTTTCTGGACAGTGAGACATGTCTGCTCCTGGCAGCACTGATTTACTTCAGAGAGGAGAATGGGCATCGAAGACACTCTATATGGAGTTTATCTTCTTGGCAAAAATAGCCATTTGGGTAAGAAACTGTTCTTGCCTGAACTGCTTGATTGCCTGGACATACAGGACCCATAGGAAGATGACCACTGAACTTTGCTTGGTGAAATGGTCCTTCAGGTTCCTGATTCACAGAGGAAACTGCCAAACATTCTACAGTACACAGAGAAGTAACTGAGAGACTCTAGGCCTGTGGGCTGAAGACAGATGCCCCAATTTTACAAAGGAACTTTAGATGACTGTTCAGGCTGCCCGCTGTCTCTGTCCACTCTCACTAGACTCCTTAAAGTTGCTTGTGTCCTTCTCCCGTTTCTCAGGTAATAGTATATCCTTCTGAGGTCTTTGATGTAGTTGAAGACTAGATAGTTATAATTTTCCTTAGTTATAATAAAAGATAAGTTAGATATGAAACCTTAGACTCACAAATATAGGATAGATAGGTTATCTTCTTTAATTTTGCCAAATTCAAATAGACTAGATATTATAACTATAATTCTTGCTTGATAATTGTTTTGTTATTGTAATTTTACTATGTGAAAGTTAAAACCTTCCTTTTTGAAAAAAAGAAAAGGGGAAGTGCTGTGGGATGTTCCGTATGCTGTGAATGTGTTGCTCTGATTGGTTAATAAATACAGTGCTGATTGGCCAGTAGCCAGGCAGGAAGTATAGGCGGGACAAAGAGAGAGGAGAATTCTGGGAAGTGGAAGGCTGAGTCAGGAGACACTGCCAGCCACTGCCATGACAAGCAACATGTAAAGATACCGGTAAGCCGCGAGCCACGTGGTAAGGTATAGATGAATAGAAATGGGTCAATTTAAGATATAAGAACTAGATAGCAAGAAACCTGCCATGGCCATACAGTTTATCAGTAATATAAGTCTCTGAGTTAGGCCAGCCTGGTCTGCAGAGCAAGTTCTAGGACAACCAGGGCTATCCAGAGAAATCCTGTTTAGGAAAAACCAAAATGATGATGATGATGATGATGGTGTTTAATGTGAAATATTTTTTTTCCAATATAAAGGGAACTAAGAAGGAAGGGATGGGACAGTTTTGTTCTGTGACTATGCTGGTTCCTGCATCCTGTATGTAACTTTTATCTACTCTCTCAGGAGGGAGGCAGCACTGGTGTCCCCTCCATCCTTTCACCTGGTTCTACCTTTTTTTAAGCACAGAGCCAGTTGCCTCGGATTTCCTCTATCCATGGGAATTCTCCACTCCAAGGAGATACTTGAGTTTTTGGAAGATCACCTCTATTGCTTCTCGAGAGAACGGGGAAGAGAATTTTTCTCTTTCCTTGATCCGTTTTTCTTATTTATTAAGCAAAAGTCCCAAATAAGATTTATTGTCACCCTGGCTTTCTCATATCCAGGCAGCTTGGTAATACTGCAGATAAACAGCGTTCCTGAACACGGCCCTGCACAATTCTATTCCTGTTCTGTGCCCAGTGATTCTGTTGCATTGCCTTGGTAACCAATTAAAATACTTTTATGTGTATGGTGATATTCCTAATTCTGCAAAAACCAGGATGACTTACTCAGAAGACATGCTAGTCACCTGGTGTTCTTCTTGCAATCTGCTCCATTCTGGTTTGGCTTTTTTTTTTTTTTAAACCTTCTGAAATCCAATCACCTTTGAATCCTCTGCAAGAACTTACATGCCATTTCTAGCACACCTGGACCTAAGTCAAGAAACACCCTTGTCAACCAGACAGTGGCTGGTAGGGATTCTGGGAGAAAAATGGGTGCTATATATCCTTCTGCTAGCCTCAGGGGGAAGTGAACAGGAATTCTTCAGCCTTGAGGCTGATGAATCTGACTGTGGTTTCTTACAGTATGTTAAACATTATGCATTCAATGACTACTTAGTGAGTGATGATTGCAGTTCGTGGTTGTACTAGTTACAGAGGGAGATAGGTCACTTTCTTACCCATAGAGCTTAAGGTCAGTGGGAAAGAGACAGTATCATGCAGGCTGTGGACACTGAGTTGGTTATAACAAGGGACCCTAGGAATCTCAGGAAGAGCATAAGACTGACCTGGGGTGTGAGATGGAGGACTGGACTTCCAGAAGAATGAAGGCTACACAGACCCATGAGTGATCCCAACCACGTGGATCAACTTCCTGATTGGCAGAATGTCTCATTCTTGCTCTCCTATCCGTGGCCCTTTGAGGGATGCCCTCAGCTTGGGTGGTCTGTTTCAAGATCTGTGGGATTATTTGCTTTATTTCTCCTTCTCCAGGCAAGTGTCCTCTTGTTAGCCCTTTAGGGGAAAGGTTATACTGAATGCTCTAAGTTGTTTAGACTTTCTCTTGACCCTGAATGCTTATGTATGTGAACGGTACCCAAAGACATATTTTCTCAAACCAGAAGCCTTGGAGCCAGGGGACCAGGACTCAATACTCAGAATATATGCTTCAGTGTATTCTGAAGTTTGTCGCCTCAATGTCATCCATCAGAGCTTAGATAATTAGTGACCCAGACCATGAGCGTTAAAAAAAGGTGCAACCTCAGAGGTTGTGGGAGTGTCTTCACCCAATGACTGCTCCAGCCTGAGATCCATGCCATGAGAGTGAGCCCACCCAAGACACTGCCTGGAGTGCCAGGACCCAGAGGTTAGATGGTCCAGAGACCTAAGATAGAACCAAACACAATTGGAGAAAAAAAAATGTCGACGTAATGATGCCTACCGATACTCTGCTATACTCATAGATTGGTGACTATCCCCAGTAAGTATCAGAGAGGCTTCATCCAGTAACTGATGGATATGGATACAGAGACCCAAGCTGAACATTAAGCTGAACTCAGGGAATCTTGCTGAAGAGAAGGAGGAAGGATCATACGAGCCAGAAGGGTCAAGGACATCACAAGAAAACCCACAGAAACAACTAACCAGGGATCATAGAACTCACAGAGACTGAACCAACAACCAGGAGCCCGCATGGGACTGACCTAGGCCTTCTACATATATGTGACAGTTGTGTAGCTTGGCCTACTTGTGGAACTGCTAACAGCAGGAGCGGGGGCTGACCCTAATGTTTGGCTGGCTTTTGGGAACCTACTCCTCATATTGGATTGTCTTGCCCAGCCTTAATACAAGGGGAGGTGCTTGGTCCTACTGTAACTTGATATGCCATGCTTTGTTTATACCCATGGGAGGCCTGTCCCTTTCTGAACAGAAATAGAGGAGGAGTGGATTGGGGATGGGGGAGCAGAGTGGAGGTGGGGGAGGGAGTGGGAGGAGAGGAAGGAGGGGAAACTGTGGTTGGGATGCAAAATAAATAAATAAATTTAGTTTAAAAAAAAGTGCAACCTTGATCACTTCCCTGAACTCTCCCATAGCTGGTACAGGGATGCTAAAAGTTGATTTGCAGTCATGTTCTCCTATTAAAATAATAACGCCAGCACCAGCTGAGCCTGGAACTACCGTGGATACCACAGAGGTTCCAGTAGCATTCACATCAACGGCTGCATCTAGATGAAGTGAGAGTCTTTGGGCTGGAGAGATGGCTCAGCCATTTAGAGCATTGATTGCTCTTCTAGCGGACCTGGGTTCAATTCCTAGCACCTCCACGGTGGCTCACAACTGTCTGTAGCTCCAGTTCCAGGGCTCTAACTCCCTCTTTTGGCTTGTATGGGCACTGCATCACACACTTGGAGCACAGACAGACATGCAGGGGAAATACCCATACGCACAACAATGAATTCACTTTTATAAATTAAAAACATATTAAATGAGAGTCTGTGGGTTGAAGTGCTCTGCCCCAGGAATTACACGCAGGCCATCCACTCTACACGGTCTGTGTTGGCAGAGGGGACCAATCCCTCACCCGTGTTATCTTAGCACACTGTGCTACTTTTAGGATTTATTAACTGCATCACCATGGTTAGCGTATTCAGCTCTTTCCGGACAAGGGTCACGTTTCATTTGCTTTCATCTTCACTGAAGTCAAAGAGAAAGGCGGCATGTGCCTACAAGAGCTTAATATAAGGCCCGGTGCTAGACAATCCCTAGAATTTTTCTTGATTTAGCCTTCAAGTGGCACCAGGATCACTATTTTATTTAATGTGTGGGTGTGTGGGTGAGTACCTGTGCATGTGTGTGGCGCCCAGAGGACAATCTCAGGTGCCATTCCCAGGAAGGCCATCTACTTCCTTTAAGACAGGGTCTCTTGGGCTGGAGAGACAGCTCAGTGGTTAAGAGTGATGGTTCCTCTTCTAGAGGACCCAGATTCAATTCCCAGAACCCACATGGCAGCTCACAATTGTCATCTGTAACTCCAGTTCCTGAGGATCTGACACCCTCACACAGACATACATCCAAGCAAAACACCGATGCACATGAAATAAAAATAAACAAAATATATGTATATAAAAGACAAGGTCTCTCATTAGGCTGGAGCTCACCAATTAGGTCAGTGAGCCCTGGGGATTCTCCCGCCTCTGCCTCCCCGGTACACCACCATGCATAGGATTTTGACGTGGGTTCTGGGGCTTGAACTCTAGTCTTTGTACTTGAAAGGCATTCTCTAGCCCTCGGGATCATGCTTACCTCCATGCTCACAGCACAGAAAAGCCATTTAGATGGTAAGTGGGATAGCATTTTTAACAGATACATGAGGCTACCTGGATGAACATAACCACAGTTAACCTTGCTAGGAGCTAGACCATTGGGTGGGTACTTTATAAACACGGTCTCATTGACAATTCTCCAAATCATTCTGTGAGGTGTGCCCTGATATTTCTATCTGATACCAACAATTCTCAGAGTTGCTAAGTAACTTACCCAGAAGCACACAACCAGTACATGTCAGGGCCTTTCTTCTGAGCCACAACACTATCTTGT
The DNA here is from genome assembly GCA_902168405.1 of Peromyscus aztecus. Lineage (NCBI taxonomy): Eukaryota > Metazoa > Chordata > Mammalia > Rodentia > Cricetidae > Peromyscus > Peromyscus aztecus. The sequence continues at coordinate 40,909 of CABHPQ010175900.1, read as the reverse complement.
TTGCTTATCTCAGGGAAAGCCTAATCAGAAGTAACCAAAACATTGGAATATGTATTTTAAAATGGTACTAAGACATCTGTTCCCTTTCAGAAACACACAGACACACACAGACACAGACACACACACACAGACAGACAGACAGACAGACAGACAGACAGACACACACACACACACACACACACACACACACACACACACACACACACGAGAGGCAGGGAGACACACACACACATACCAGGCGCTGGGGGAAGGAACTCAGGCAAATTATTTTGGAGTCTATTCCCTTGTGGGATTAACTGCCAATTAACTCTGATGAAGTGCGCCTATCAAGAACCAAGGCGTGTGTGTGGATTCGTGGCATATGACAAAGGTCAGCCATATGCAGAGTGGCAGTTCCTGTCTTCGGGTTAGCAATTCACGACCCAAGTGATGTTGAACCTGACCCACCGTGTTTTCAACATTAAAAAGGTATTTAAAGAGGTGACTCATGTCAAGAGCATTTCAGGCACCATGTGCTTTTCACCTAATATAGTGTACGGCTCATTCCTCACATAGCCCTGTAATGGCTTAATTCATCAAGGGCTCATTTCTGCACCGTAAGGAGCTAGCCTGTGGTTCCATGAAGTCTACCAGAGACATGAACTCATTTATTTACTTACTCTAACTTTCAGTAAACACGTTGGAGTTCTTACCACAGGTGAGGCTGTAGGCTAGGGGCTCTGAGCACAGTGTTGACAGATGAGTTCTGTGTTCTCTTGGTGTCTTGGAGAAAGGCTGGAGACTTGACAGAAATCTGAGATGGATTCAGCGAGAGTTCCTAGCGCGACTTATCAGGACAGGGCCTGTTTGTGGCAGGCACTGAGCAGGCTGGGCTCGGAGCTGGAGCTCTAGGGCCAACGGTGTAGCTGACAAAGACCACGCTGCGGGAAGCTGCTCATGAAGGACGGTGTCTTGTGCTGTTTTTGTCACTTGCTTTGGGTTCTGTCACTTGCTTTGCTGTGAGCTGGGTTAGCTAGGTGACCTGACCATGTGACAGTGAAGAATGGCTCTGCCCTCCTGCTGCTTCTCCATTTCCCAGCATGCTTAGCCGCCACCCCCTTGGAGCACTGTTTAACTGTATCTCATTTGGCTGTATCAAATCTATCAAGTCTCTGCCGGTATAACTGGAAGGCCACTTGCTGACATGTAGCCAGTTTGGCATGCTATTGGAAAGACTTTATTACGGGGAGCGACTGACATACACCTTTCAAGTGGTATCTAGTTACCCTGATGAGAAGGTAGGACACTGTGCCTCCTCTCCATCTGTTTCCTCCTTCTCTTCCAGCTTACATTCTAACGCAGTACATCTCAGTCCTGCCTTTCCTTGCAGCCACATGTGCAGGTCAGACCCCGCCTTTTCATCCCTTGTCCTCCTTCGATCTTTAAAAACGCCTATCTCGTAGGGAGTTTCCTTGTACTGACCAAGCTTCATTCCCCTCAAAATGCTCTACCTCACTACCTGACATTCTCACAGACTGTAAGTTTGAATCTAAGTCTTCTTTGTCTTAATCAACTTTATTGAATAATAACATGTATAAAGATGCATCCGTTTAAGTATATAGGATGGTGAATTTTGATAGACTTACATACAATTACACTAAACATCTTCATTAACCTCCAAATCATTACCGTTCACTTTATATAAATGGAACGAGGCAAGACTGCTTTTAGCACACCTGAGCATTCCTAAAATCGGATGTGTCTTACTGTGAGTAGTTATGGCCATGTTTCTTTTTTCCCCTGTATGCTGTAAGTACACAGATAGTATGTCTTATAATAGATATCACCTTACGATCAATATCTGATTTATACACACACACACACACACACACACACACACACACACACACGCACACGCACACGCACACACACATCTGTCATATACAGGTTTGTTCTTGTATGCTGACGGTTGGGTTTCTAGCCAGTCAGAGTTGGAGAGGTAGCCCTGGGAAGCTGATATCCTTCCTTCGCAGTGAAGGTTACCATAGCTCCTGTGGCTGGAAACCGGTAGGAGCTAAATACCACAGAGAATGGAGATAGTGGGTTTCAGAGTTGTTTAAAACTATGGTCTGTGCTGTGACCGAGCACAGGAACTCTGGGACAGCACTTTTCCAAGTTTGTTCTATCACTAAGGTCCTCGTGAAAGAGAGGAGAAAGCGATGTAGTACCATTGAAATTTGGGAAATGAGTTTGTCACAGGGCCTCAAGCCTGCAACGCTGGCTGCCTGGGAGGCCGAGGCAAGGCGACTGCAGGCTCAAGGCCCATCTGAGGCAGAGTAAACTCAAAATGAGCCGGGCGACTATCAAAACCTTCCCCTAAAATAAAAAACAAACAAGAGGGGCTGGGGGATGTAGCTCAGTAACTGGGCGTTGCCAGGCATGAATGAGGCCTTTGGTTCCGTTTCCAGCACCAGAGAGGAGGAGGGGGAAGAGGAGTTTGAGAAATGGTTTTTATGACTATCTCCCACTTAGAGATTCCTAGTCTTTTGAAATCACAACACTATTCTGACAAGAACTTTCTAGCTTTGAGGTTTGACCTGGTGCTCTGGGGGACATTCACTGAGGATTTACAGTTCACAGGTGTGAAAGGCTGGTCTCTGGAGTAAGCAAAAATGAGAAGAATGCAAAAGATAGGATCGTGTATTTCATCTGGTTTGAGCAGAACCCTGGAATGGGTCAGATGAGGCTGCTCTTCATGGGTCATGAGCTACACAAGTACTTTCTCTCCCGAACCTCTTTATAGTATGATGAGACATGTGTGCAGCATCCTTTCATAAGCAGAAAGTAAAGCAACACAAAAATATGCATATGCTAATCCTGAGGTGGCATTTCCCTTGTGGTGGATAATTGACGTTGACTAAGGAGAACTTCATGCCCCACCCACCTTCCTCAGAGCTGAGGCCACCCATGGGGAGAGAGCCAGACACCTTTAGCCAACTGCAGGTCACGCAACACTGGGCTCACTAAAACAGGGAGGAGCCCCCTGCAAAAATCACCCTGATCATCAGGCCGATGGCAGAGTCCTTCCCGTCACCGAACTGGTCCCGAGCGCACGGAGGGGAGAGGAAATCAGAGGAGGCCTGGTGGGAATCAGGCAGCACCAAGAACAGTGTGCAGACCGCACTCCCCCTTTTCAACATCCCTTGAAAATTTATCATATGGTATGTTGACTATTTTCTTGGTGTTCAGTTCTGTGATTTCAGTGCATACACATTGCACTACCACCCCCATCAAGACTCAGAGTAATTGTGTCATGCCATGGAATTCCTCACGCTGCCCTGGCACAGCCACACCTGCCCCCAGCCCACAAGCCCTGGCATCTACTGATACGCTGTCCTGATAGCTCTGACTTTTTGAGAACACTTTTTCCTTTTGATATTCCCCCAAGTCCCCTTTACTTAATTTTTCAATATTTATGTATATACCTCAACCCCCCCCAGCACCAGCAGACTTTTCTATTTTTTATTGTATTTTAAATTTTCTTTTTTTATCTGAATAGAGTTTCCCCTCCCTCTACTCCTCCCAGTTGCTCCTCATCTCCTCTCTCATCTGGATCTACTCCCTTTCTGTCTCTCATTAGAAAAGAACAGGTTTCTGGGAGATAACAACAAAACATGACAAATTAAAAAAAAAAAAAAGATAAAATGAAAACCATTGTAGCGAAGTTAGACAAGCCAAGCCAACAGAAGAATAAAAGAGCCCCAAGAGAAGGCACAAGAATCAGAGACCCACTTGTTCACACCTTCAGGAGTCCCGAAAAAGTACTAAACGGAAAGCTCTAGTATTTATGCAGAGGAACCTGGTGCAGACCCATGTAGACCCTGTGCTGGCTGCTCCAGTCTCTGTGAGCTCACTTAAGCTTTGCTCGCTTGTTTTAGAGGGCCTTGTCATCAGCAGACTTTGCTATGGCGGCGCTTTATGATTTACTGTTGCTAACGCGGCTTAGCACCTGTTGGGTACCAGGCACTTGTGCTAAGCTCGCAATACGCATCATCACATTTTAACTTCGTCGTGACCTTGCGCTGTATGCACGCCATTATTATCTCCCTTGTACAATACAGAAACTGACGACAGATGTGAAGTGACTTGCCTAAGGCTTCACTGCTGACCAATACTAAAGCCCAGCACAAAGGCAGCTCCATTTGAGCAGCAATCCTTGAACACAGTTGGCAATGAAAGGGAGAGTGGGTTATAACTAGGAATTGGTGCGTTGAGGGGGCATGACAACAGGGACATTCGGGACCTTGTGTTGCCCCGAAGTTCTGCTGTGGGATGTTCTGTATGGCAAATGCGTTGCTAATAAAACACTGATTGGCCAGTGGCTAGGCAGGAAGTATAGGCGGGGCTAACAGAGAGAATTAAAAGAACAGGAAGGTGGAGGGAGTCACTGCCAGCCACCGCCAGGACAAACAGCATGTAAAGATGCCGGTAAGCCACGAGCCATGTGGCAAGGTATAGATTTATAGAAATGGATTAATTTAGGATATAAGGACAGTTAGCAAGAAGCCTGCCACGGCCATACAGTTTGTAAGCAATGTAAGCCTCTGTGTTTACTTGGTTGGGTCTGAGCCGCTGTGGGACTGGCAGGTGAAAGAGATTTATCCTGACCGTGGGCCAGGCAGGAAAACTCAACAACAAAGTTCTTTGCAAATAAATATGAGTAGAACTGGAGACTCACCCGTGTCTCCTGATTTCTCAGCGGCAGCCTCTACCTACCTGAATTTTTCTACCTGCTACATATGGTCGTCCCAGGTGTCACCTGCCTGCTGTTTTTAGGGACTGGAATGATTTAATCTCTTTGCACATTTAGCAAAACCCACCATCTGTATTACCGCTTAGAACACTTCTGAGACCCAAGAAAGGGGCTCCACCACCTTGTGGTTTCTGCCTGACCTCAGCTCCCTTGGGTGCTTTTTGACCTCATTTTTGCTCCTCAGTTGCTTGCAACAGCAGCTGAATAAGTTTCTATGACAAAGCCACCTGGTCTCTGTGTGGTGACAGCAGGTGTGTTCTCGCTGATATGGGGCGTGATTGCCACCATGCTTAACAATGCAGGAAGAAAGTCCAGCCCTGAGAGACCCAGGGTGGCGACAGTTGTGATGGGGAAGAGAGAGTGGCAGAGAAAAGAGAAAATGTCAAGTTAATGAAGAATCACTGGTACTTGGGAGGTTAACCAGATACTTGCTTTCTGTGCATGGTTTTAAAAATTTAATTAGTTTTTTTTTCAACTATTCAGAGATGTGAAGTTTGTGACCTTTCTTCCTCCCATCAACTCATAGCTCCTAAGGGTTCTGGAATGGAGCTTCAAAGCCAACACAAGCTGGGAAGTCACATACCTGAATTATGGGCCATAGATCATTTGGAAGAAAACCATACAAGCCAGATAATCAGGGCACCAAGAACCATTTTGGGGTGGCACCTAATTCACAAGGGGGTGAGAGAGGGCGTGTAATTTTGAGTAGAAAGTGTTGAGTCACTTCAACAACAATCACAGCTAATATTTATTGAGCATTCAACACAAGCCAGTCAATGCACTAAGAGTTAATGGATATGAATCATTGCATTTATATCTCACAACAACCCTCTGAGGTAGGTACTACTATTATCTTCAATTTGCTGATGGAGAATTGAAGGCCCCAAGGTTTACGTGACTCAGTCAAAGTACACAACCATTGAAGGAGCAGACTCAGGGTTTGGATTCTTAATTTCTCAAAACCTCTATTACCTGTCTTCATTCAGAAATATTATTAAACAGAATGAGCAGGAAAAGAGATAAACTCTTTGGCAAGTCATAATCCTTTTGAAGGCTTGTCCAATTCCTTTGGCTTGGCTGCATTGGACTAAGAACCAGAGGGATTTTTTTTTTTCATAAGGAGCCCACCAGAGCTCCCCATCTGCATGGAACAATTGCATGCCGTAAAAGCCTGCAGCCACTTCTCAAGTTTTCTTTTTACACAATCAGCTTGGGAGGGATTTAGATGTGTAGGCACAATGGGCTAATTTTTCTCTCTCTTGGGCTGGCAGCATGAGGTGTGATATTGGTTCCACCCTAGCATACTTGCTGGCACAACAGGCATCAGGCCTCTTCAAGCCAACAAAGAGATCTTGATGAGCTTGTTTGGTGGATGAGCCTGGGCGAGCAGAACAGACTCTGGGCTTAAAAAGCTTGTGGGTAGGAAGTAAAATGAACTCCTTCAGCGTGCCAGGCTATGAAGGAGGCCTATGAAAGAGGTGTTTTACAAAATGGTACCCTACAACAACAGATTATTTTCCCTGCTCAGGGGAGTACTTAGAGTTAGTATTACTCCGGTCTGGGTTCACCATAGACTCATGTTTAATAACAATGCCTGTTCCGCTTTCCTGCAAGGGCTATAACTCCTGTGTTTTGCAGAATGCCTCATGTATGGCAGGGCACAATAAATAGCCAATAGTGATACTTACTATGATAACAATCTTCCAATGCCTTTCATCTAAGGCTCTCAGAGTGCTTTGCAAACATTAATTAGTTAGGTGTCAAGGTGGCTCTAGGATTTTATAATACATTTTCCCATTTTACAGAATTTTAAATTGAGACCCAGCCAGCTTAAGTGGCTTGCCCAAAGTCATACTGTGCGTTTAAACTAATGATAATGATGGTGCTTTGCATTTCCCTGGCAGATGTTTTCCATGGTGATACAGCATGTTGCAAAGATAATTTCACAGTGTCTTAGAGAAGGGATGGGGGGAGCAAATATTATTGAATGTTGACTCAGTTGGATAAACTGAGGCAGAAAGGGCAAATAACTCCAGGGGATTTGACTGATATTGCAAGTCCACTCTCAGAGTGCAGCATCCATGCCTTAACTGGAAGGCTTGCTGGTTTCATACTTACAGGAAAGCTAGTTATATTTTTACAAGCAGAAACAGGTTGTAGAATGACACTGTATTAACATCCAGGAATGGGCTTGCTCATATCCCCATCAAGAGACAAGAGGCATGAGATGAACTCTTCAAAGGAAGAAATGAATGAATGGGACGATAGTGGTGGGCTGCCAGCTCCTCTCTTTGGGAAACATGTTCATTAACCCGACTTCTCTCTGAAAGCATGAGCCCTCAAGGACTTGAGTCTGCGCTTCAGCCCTGATGACAGGCCTAGGTCCAGGGCAGCTTGGTGACTAGGCACAGACCCATCACTGTCTCCTTTGCCCCATGTTCCAAGTCCCCACGAAGACATTCAAGGACACCCACTATCTTAACGTCTTCCTATTTTCTGCTCTCAATCCCCCTTGTGGAGAAGCACTCTGTGAATCTTCTATGGTGTACCCCCCTGGCAACTGTGCATGCACTTTCCTTAGCAACATGGGGAAGATGAAAACCTTAACAGAAGTATGCAAAGCTTCTGATAGGGGCCCTGCCTTCTTCCAGGCAACATTTCTTTAGTGAATGATGACCGTCTCCTGAAAGGCAAGACAGACATTTATAGGGAAGGGGAGAGAAGAGGTTTCTAGGTGTTAGGAATTCAAGGGCGATTGGCCAACCCATGGACAGACATCTTTTCTCTTAACGTGTCAGGTTTGAATAAAGTTTGTTCTCCGCCCTACTCTACCTTTGCAGGCCTGTGGATTCTGATTGATTGAGGAGACCTAGAGAGGAGTGAGCACCCATCCCTTTTCTGGAATGTGTTCACCTACAGAAAGCATAACAGCAATAAAAAAAAAAAATCTTCAGCGGAAAAAACCACGCCAACTTCCCGCTCTCATTTTTGAATATTCACACACAACACTACCACATGGGTGGCTTAAAGGTACAGTGAACTCCAAGAGACTGAACTCTCCGAAGAAAAGCACATTGCAAGCCTTTCTGTGTGAGGAGGGAGCCCAGTGCCGCCGAATGCTCCCACCCACTGCTACTCTTCAGAGCAGTCTTGGGACCCTGCTGCCAGCATTGAAGCTTGCTTTAGGCAGGACTTCAAAGAATGAGTCTTTGATTGCCTAAGTATGCCAACAATCTAAGCCATAGCTTTATGTCCATTCTGGTCCTGGGAGTCCAGGGATGACAATGCAAACAACCCCTCTGGACTCACAGGACTTCGCCCTCCTCCTGAGGTGTGCTCCTGCACAGCAGCCCAGATCAAGTCCTCGGGGTGTGCTATCAGGGATAGACAGAGGAACATGGGGAACTTTAATCAGTAATCCAAAAGTACATACGCAGTTGACTGGGTCTGTACTGTAGCCCTTGCTCAGCAGGCATTTTGTGTGTTCTCTTCACTTTGTAGAGACACACTGGCAGTGTTCCTAAACACATCTATTCTATTATCTATCGTAGCCTTTGCCATCCATCAGTCCACTCACAGAGACAATTCCCTCTTGCGTGATTTTGGGCGTCAAGTACCTCTTATAGCTTCAAACAGATTATGAATGGCTATCATCGCAATGGCACTTTATGACAAGGGATGGGAAGACAGACAGGTAAAATTCAATCAACACCTGATGTAGGGAAACTTCTCCGAAATCTCAAAAGCAACCTGTAGTTGAATTTATTTTCTTTATTCCTCACCCCCAGGGCATTTCCCATACACTGGTCTGGTTCCTTAGCCGCAGATGTGAAAGACCAGAAAAGGATTATCTACAAGCACTTAAACTCCCTCAGGACAAAAACTAAAGAGAATCCAGCAAGTGTTAGAAGTTCTGAGATGAACTGTTGGATGGATTAGATAGGCTCGGAGTTCCCATTGTGTCTCAGTAAACTGCTTTCTGGGGAATCATCTCTTGCACTCTGCTGGAAGTCTGTCTACATGAAGGAAGTCTGTTTCCTAGCTCTCAGAATACACATAACCAACTTCCAAATTGCACATGGTAATAGCAAGCAACTTTTCTCTTACCCCATCCATGTGGATCCTGACACTGGGCACCAGCCGGAAAGGGCTGGCCTGTAGACTTCTGGGGCTGGTCTTGGTTTTCCTGTTGTCTTGCAAGGTCAGTATGCGAGGCCTGCGAAAGGAACCCCCTTTCCAGGAGTTCTGTCCCGAGCGCACACCATCCAACAGACGGACCAGCAACAGGTTGGCTGGCAGAGCCTCGATGCTGCAGAACACCAGGGTCCTGCATTCCGGGCACCTCAGCTCCTTGTGGGCCTTGAAAATCCTCTGTAGACATGGTTTACAGAAGGTGTGCTGGCAGGGCAGGACTTTGGCTGTGACATCGAGCTTTTCAAAGCACACAGGGCACTCCAGGAGATCAAGTAACGTCAAATCATCCATTTTATTTTAAAACTCCAGTCCCGAGCTGGAGAAGCAGGATTCACATTGTAGGGGCAGCTGAGCTGAGCGGGTAGAGCCAGTCTTTTGGGAGCATCAGAATTCCCTGCCTGTTTGAAGGAAGGAGGAAAAAAAAAATGTGACTGCCCCGAGAGGTGTGTCCCACCTACATGGAGGCAGTGTCTTGAGAGGCAGCTGCAAGTACTTTGTTCCGGGAGCTTCAAGTGACTCATTCTGATTCAGTCTTGCAGGTTAGAAGACCTGTGCCTGTTGCAGGGAATCAGAGGGAGTTAGTTCTGCACAGCGACTGAACGCTCATTGCCTCTGAGTGGAGGGCCCCAGCAAGGAGAGGAAAACGGCTGAGGCGGGGAGCTACTTCTCTGCTGGAAGGACCGGAGGGGTGCTTTCTCCTGCCTGGAGCACAGTCAGTCTTAACTTAGACTAAGGCCCTGACAATACAGTTTCTGTGAGGATATCCACCT
>CABHPQ010175900.1:7500-29590 GCA_902168405.1 Peromyscus aztecus | reverse complement strand
CTGTAGTCATGCCACACCCCTTAAAGGATGCTAAAGCTCCATTTTTTAATTCGTCAATAGTGTGTTCATGTGAAGTTGCAAAGTAGTCCAATCGAACAAGTAGGTGATGGCATTGCAGAACAGCAGGGTGGCCCCCTGTGTGTGGCAGCTACTATTCTAAACACTTTACCTGCACTTGCCTGCTTAACCCTTTTACCGACTTGAGGACACCACTACAGTTTACCTTAGCCGCCCAGATGAGGACGCTGAGATGGACAGGGAGGCAGGTCATCCGACCGACCAGTGTCATCAGACGGAAGGCAGGAGGTCTGTGCTCTTAACTACTGTGCCGTGGGGTGAGCAGGCTTTCAGAGAAGAGAGGGTTTGAGGACACCCGACCTCATCGGGGATGTCAAGGATGGCAAGAAGTCAGGAGATAATGACCCAGATTGACCAGTCAGCATGCCTTGCAGATGAGGCAGCTGTGCCCAGAGAGATCAAGAGATTCTCTCAAGTTGCCTGGTGAGTGAGGGTAAAGCTGCAACTAGAAACTGGATCTTCTTCTTTCTTCCCCCCTCCTTCTTTCTTCCTCCTCCCTTCCCCTCCTCCTCCTTTCCCTCCTCTCTGCCACCTCCTCCTTCTTTCCTCCTCCACCACCATAACCTCCTCCTTCTGGTATCTTCTGGCTGGGTGTGTGGTCCACGCCTGTAATCATTACTTTACTGGGAAAGCAGAGGCAGGAGGATCATGATTTTGAGGTCACCCTGGGCTGTATTGTGAGAATCTGTCCCCTACCCCCAAATGCAAATCAATTCCCCCCTTTTTTTCTTTTCTTTTTGTTCCCTATCCTCTTTCTGTCTATCTGTCCATTGAATCCTCTTATGTTTAAGCATAGGGATAACAATTCTTTGGGGGTGGGTGTGGAGCAGGGGATTGAACCTAGGGACTCATACTTGCTAGCAAGGACTTTACCACTGATCTAAATACCCTGCCTGACAATAATTCTTTATCACAGGAAATCACTTAGACACAGCTCCTGGGGAAATCTTAAGAGGGAATCAAGAAGCCTTCAGGCATTTGTCTTTCTTGTGTTCTTCCATGTCAGTTCAAAAAAAAAAAAAAAAAATCAAACGTGCATGAAGCTCAGAATGAAGGAGATGTCTGGAAGAGGACGTGCAGTCTTCTATTCTGGTCTCAGGCCATAACGTCTCAGGACATTCCAAACGTGTCCACTTCAGAGAACTCTTTTCCAAACCCCACTTTGAGCTCCAACAGCATCCCATCCCATCCAGCTTTGCCCACGAGGGCAGTGTGAAGTTCTCTGCTGATTCTTCACCCTCCTTTCTGCTGGGCTCCTCTGTGAACTGCCCTGCAGTCCCCTTACCTTCTAGAAAGTACACACCAGCACTAGCACTTCTGTAGCAGAGTTTCACAGGTTCCTTCCTTCTCTGATTCATAAACACATTCTATCTCCCTGACATACCTTCCCCTGCACCTACATGCACACACGGGCTTGTACAAGAAACATGTATATGTAAACATGGACTATGTAAAACAATAATAGAAATGCTACAGATAACTTGATGTAAGCCAGACACCAGTGAGAAAACTTTAAGCAAATTGTCTCATTGGGTCTTCCAGCCACTCTAGGTGGGAGGTGATAGAACATTTCCAGAGCTATAAAACGTATGACTTGAACCCGAGTTTTCATGTTACAAATCTATTCATGTATCTTTACTGTATAAGTCCATACACTTTTACATACAAAGTCCACCGCATGTATACATCAGCAGATTTTAGGAGCAACCCGAGGAAGTCAGAGTAAAGGAAACGGGGGTGCTTTGACTCTCACCTTCTCCGGTGTTCCCCATTTCACAGCCCCTCCCTGTTTCTGCACAGTCAGGGGGTCTCAAAATTTCTTTGGAGTCCACCATCCCTGAGACAATTCAGTCACATCCACTGGGTTCTAAGAAGGCAGGGCAGACCAGTGAGTTACCCTTTTCTAGTGCGGTTGGCAGTTGGAAATTCAAAGCCACAGAGCGAGGATGGTAGGTTTGGGGGCACTGGAGCAGGACAGAGAAAGTTCACACTGACTGGGAGCGGGTGGTGGAGGTGGGATGGGGGTGGAGGGGCTCTCAAATCACACCTGTAGGTGGTCCCTAACACCCCCCACAGAGACTGTAGTCTCAAAAAGACCTTTTCTTTTGAAGTGTTGGAAGACAGGGATGGATTTAGATGGGGATTTTATTCTGGCTTTCCCAAGCACTACCTTGGCATCAAATCAGACAACTAGCTAGTTCCTAAAAAACAAACAAAAAGGTGAACTCTGCCTCCTTCCCAGACTCCAGGCCCCCTACACCACACTCACACCATCAGCACGCCTTACAAGGTGATCCCAGGCTATCCGCTTGTTTAATATCTGCATGGTACTTATGAGTTTATGCTGCTTGTATTTACATGTCAATGCATGCTAAAAGTAGGCAGATCTGATCGTTTGGTTCCCCTACTCAACATCCTTCCTACTGGCCTTAGGCTGAAATCCAAGTCTTTCTTCTGGCCCGTAAGACTGTGTAGGATCTGGCTTATCTGCCTGAGCTTGTGTGAACATATTCTGTCTGTATTCCAGAGGAACTGCCATTCTCCCTTAACACACACTCACTCTCTCTGTCTCTCTTCTCTGTCTCTCTGTCTGTCTGTCTGTCTGTCGGTCTCTCTCTCTCTGTCTGTCCCTGTCTGTCTGTCTGTCTGTCTGTCTCTCCTTCTCTCTCTCTCCCTATATTTCACATTCTCTGTGACTTTGAGCTTTAACTGAATGCCCCTTCTTCTTCTGGGAAATGATCTTGATTTCTGTGAGTGATGGGTTTGTCATCCTATCTTCTCTTTCGTAAAGGATTTCATATTGCAGTTTAGTACTTTAATCATCCATTCATGTCCAATGGTCCCAAACGGAGCAGAAGGGAACGAAGCATTTACTTGTCCAAGTATGAGACTGGTATGTAGTTGATGCTCAATAAATGTATGAGAATGAACTTGTGACTGGGAGAATGAATGCGTGAGAGAATGAATGAATGATGCTTTTAAAATGTTGTTTTTGGAGATCAGGCATAGTGCCCTGTGCTTGTAATCGCAGCCCTTGAGGGGCTGAAGCAGTAGATTGTGAGTTCAAGGCCAACTTGAAACACTGTAACAAAAAAAAATCATATTTAGGCCATTGTACATCAAACCTGTATTGTATCAGACACATCTTTGGAGTCAAAATTGAATGCTCTAAACCTACCTTTTACTTGAACTAAGAATTTGCACCAGATTCATGTAAGTGCCACTTAGTGTCTTGTCTCAAGATCTTGCCATATATATACTTCTTCGTAGAACTTCCCAGATGTTCTCTGATGGTTCCATGTGGGTCACCTTTGGGAACCTAATCACAATCATAGAGTCCTGATCCAGAAGTGGGAGGCTTCTTAGGTGATGGTAGCTAATAGAGAAAGCTCTCATCTCTCTTCTCCTTTCGTTGATCAAGGGTGATGTTCCTGGGATGAGCCCTGTGATCTGATCACTGTTCATCGACAGGGGCCTCCATACAAAATGCCTGTCTCTAACTTCTGCCCCTGAGTAAATTACCTTCAAGGAACCGGCTGTTCTCTCAGACTAAGAGAACTTCTTTCAATGTGACGATTATATCACAAAAGAAGTGCACTTGGTTTGGATGTAGTTTTGGAATTATAATTTTAGTGATATGCCAAATAGTAATTTGTGTGCATGTGTGTGTGTGTATGTGTGTGTGTGTGTGTGTATGTGTGTGTGTGTGTGTGTGATGACACAGATGTGGAGATCAGAAGACAACCCCTAGGAGTCAGTTCCCTCCTTCCACCAAGTGGTCCAGGGGGCAGATTCAGGTGGTCAGGCCCATGGAGCAAGAGCTTTTGCTTGTGAGGCCATCTCACTGACTCATGTTAGTCATTTTCATTTTCTGTTCTTAGTGTTTGTATCCTCAGGATCTCTACCATAAACTTAATCGTTCATAATAAATCCTTAAATTCATCAAAAGGGTTCCCATGAACTCTAGCTCTCTAGAGTTAGAACTGTGACTCCAGGAAGCCTCTCTTGGCTCTCTCTGCATTCTGGTAGAGGCTTGCACTTCTCAATCTCTTTCTTCAGTGCCTAGTATAAATTTGCATATGCATTAAAATATTTAAATATAGATGTGCTATTTCCTGATGTTGAATTAGCCCCCGTGGTTTGGTTTTCCAGTGAGTCCTTGGGAACTTTTGGAACTCTTCAGGGAGTACAATGAATGTAGAAACGGGCACCTCTCTAACAGTGGGTGTGAAAGCAGGCAGCACAAAGGTCTGGCTGCCTGTTGGACATCCTGTCTTTCTTTGAAAGATGCAGGCCTGGAATAAAGTTACCTGAGGGATTTCTTCTCCCATCAGGGGATGTTTTCAGGTAAGGAGTATATTTTAGGGTATTCCTTTGCAATCATGAGACCTGCAGGAAAGTGGTCCAAGCTTATGACAAAGACAATGAGTTATTATTAATGTTCTCAAGAGGACCTGTGGTCCTTAAGTGTAATGAGAAGCAATTTGAATCCATGTCAGGAGCATGACTGAGGAGTCGGGTAAACCTGATTTCAGTCCCAGCTCCACCAGGCACTACATAGCCCACTCATTCCTCTATTCCTTGGATTCCTTATGTATCAGTTGATGTTACTAGTGGGATCCACCTCAAGGATTCCTTCCGAGGAGTCTGTTGACGCATACAAGAAGTGCTTACTAGATGTAGGATTCTCCCCTTCCTCCTCTTTTTCTTCCTTTTTTTTGTAAGCAGATCTCACTAAAACAAACAAACAAACAAACAAACAAGCAAACAAACAAAAAACCAAAGACTTTTCACTCTATACTAAATTAACTGCAAGGAAGAACATGGCAGTCTGTGTGACCAGCCAGTTCTTTATCGACTGGAACATTTTAATGAATATACCCATCCCTTCTCACAGTTGCATCCACTTTTGTGCCTCTCCTCATAGTAATATAGTTAAAAAAACATTAAATCACTTTTCTGATAAAAACTATCTCAAAAGGAAACTTCAAAAATACTTCTGCAAATGAGCAAACAGATTCACTTGCTATAATTTGCAGGTGAGAGTAAATGCTTGTGTAATTATGGCTGAAAAGGGAGACTTGGCAAGTGCTAGCATGACGCCGAAGACTAGATGTAGACTGTGGAGTTTCTTTGGTGAAGTCAGGAGTGAAAGAGTGGGGCAAGAAAGACTTTCTCACCTTGAGACTAAAAGAGATCCTAGGGTAACTGGGGGAGTTTGGGAACCTGCCCATTCTGTTTCATGAAGAGTAGTTTGCCCATCTTTGCCGCCAGTGAGAGTCTTCCTCTTGATTTTCAGTAGGCTAGCCCGCTAGGCACATCCATGTTTTCTCCAGAGACTAGAAGGCAACTTTAAAGGCAGTGTGTGAGAACAGAAAGAAGAAAATTAGGTAGACATGCATCTTACCATTCTGTCAATAGTGGACAATGACTGGGCTGCTAAGTCCCAAGCAAATCTCTAGTCCTGCTCTTCATACTGTGCCAATGTTAATTGTCTCATGTTTATTATGTTCTATAAGAGGCCATTTCTGAGGAGGCTGTGGGAAGTAAGTGTACAAGGGGTCCTCTGTACCATTTCAGCAAACTCTTGTGAAAAAATATCTATGTATAGTTACAGCTATATAAATAAATCCTGTTCACCCACTGCACATCCAGAAATGTATTTTGGCATAACAGACATGTACCCAAGTACATTTCTCAGTGTTACTGACACTAGTGAGCAGTCAAAAACAGCCTTAATATGCCACACTGGGAAACTGGTTAAAAACACAAGAATGAGTTGAATTTTTATTGTTTTTAGCTTGCTTATGCATATTTGTAGCTTTTTATTATATATAGTCTATATATTATATTATTATAATATATAATATATCAGAGCATGGTGGCACACTGCAATCCTAGCACTTGAGAAGTGGAGGGGAGAGGATCAGGAGTTCAAAGTCATTCTCTGATGCATAGTGAGTTTGTAGCCAGTCTGAGCTACATGTTTTTTTTTTTTTAAACAACAACAATAAGCAAAACAAAAACAATAAAAAACAAACCAAACCAACCAATCAAACAAACAAACAAAATACCGAAACAGGCTCTAGTGATAGTAAAGTGCTTAGCACACAAGCATGGGGAGCCGAGTTTGACCTTATAACCCACCTGAAAAGCTAAATGTGATGGCACACGTTTGCAATCCCAGATCTGGGGAGGTGGACACAGGTCACCAGGGCTCACTGGCCAGCCAGCCTAGCCTACTTGCAAATTCCAGATCTTATCTGTGAGAGACCTTATCTCAAAGAACAAGGTTGATAGTTCTTGAGCATGATATGTAAGGCTGACTTCTGCCTCTACATACATGTGCACATATGTACATGTGCATCTGTATACACAAAGAAACAACAAAACAAACCCCAAACCCCCAAATAGCTTAAATCATTTACTAAAACATTTGCAATGAGGGAAGGTAAATCTTATCATCTAAACAGCCTGCCCATTACACCTGGTAAAATAACCATTAAGACAATGAATTCCACACTCCCTGAAAGTGTAATTGGCCAACAGCAATCCAGAACAGGTACCTTGCCTGGCAAGAGGAAGGCTGTGCCGGCACTTCCCTCCTAACTGGACACCCTCTCTTCTTTTACTGTTTCCTTTCTGATGAAATCAGAAATGCTTTGTTTAAAACCATGAGCCTTAACTCACACGCTGAGCAGATTTGTGCAAAAGCTGATGACTTGCCGGGACTGTTGTGCAACCAGTCTTGCCATTTTGATTATACGGGTAGGGAAACTGCAAACCTGAGTCATGCCGACTGCTATGATTACTCCCAGACATCCATCCCGAGTCTGAACTTCAAGGACGATACAGATGACACAAGACACAAGCGCTCCCTCTTTAATTTTTAAATGAAATTACTTTTCTGTAACCAAATGTAAGCAACATTTGTCAAATCAAGTAGACACGTCTGAGGGACTCCTGAGCGGTGCCAATTATACGTTAATTATGTGCTACACTGTCCTATTTACTTGCTTTTTCCTGTAAATCACTTTTCTCCCACGTAGTCTCCATTACCCGGAGCAGGGACCACGTCTGACCACTTTGTGCCTGACATCAGTAGATGTAAATATCTGCTGAGCCCTGAGGATGGCTCATCTGCATTTAATTATCACTGCATTCCTAAGGAGAAGGCTTAGGACTGAGCATCTGGAGACTCTACCCTACCACCAACAGCTCTACAATCCTGTGAGTTCAGCAGCTCTAAGCCCCACCCATAAAAGTTGCAATCAGTGGCATCTACTTCTCAGGCTTGTGAGCAACACATTTTTTAATATGTATTGTTGTCACTCAGAGCAATACCTACCTTATAGAAAGTGCTCAAAAGATATTGGTGAGAACACCTCGTGTTTTTGTTTTGTTTTGTTTTGTTTTGTTTTATTTTTTTGTCTTGGCTGTGTTCCTTTGGAGTCAGGTGACCCTAGCCATCTTATTAAATGAGAGTTAGACCTAAAGCTGGGTGTGGTGACACGCTTCTGCAATTCCAGCATCTTGGAGTTAGAGGCAGGAGGATTAGGAGTCCAGGGTCATCCTTGGCTACTTAGTGAATTCAAGGCCACCCTGGACTACATGAGACCCTGTGTAAACAATTGTGTGTGTGTGATATATAGGATGGCAATAATAACACCCTATGGGATTGTTGTGCACATACATACATACAGAGGATGCTCATAAAATGCTTCAAAGAGTGTGACACAGGGTGAGTGCTCAGTCAAGGTTACCCATTATCCCCATGCCTGACCTCTTATTATTTATCATGTTGCATCTAAAGTACAGTTTAAAACTGAACCTAACTCCTGGCTTTTACCAAAGGCCAAATGTTATTCATTTGGCCTTTGCATGACTGCCAATCCAGAGAGTGACTGCCTGGAGGCTTCTTCCATGGTCTTGGGCACTGCAGCTCTCTGGAGAACTTTAATAGGGGTGGGGTTGGCTGTTACGTTAGAATAAACAATAACAATTATCATTATTCTGCCAGATTCTGAGCTAAGAATCCTAACCCTTATCTTACAGATGAGAAACAGAGTCCTAGAGAGGTTGTGTTACTCTAGCTTCTTTCTGCAAAGGGAACCCAGGATTCAGACCCAGTCAGTCTGTGCTCTGGCTCTCCCTGTAGCCCATTTACTGGAGTTGTAATACGAAAAGAGATGTTAGTGTAGTCAAGCCCTTAGAGTAACTTTGATCCCAGACTTGTATTTTAGTCATAGTCAGTAGAGTTCTAGTCTTTGGAAATGTAACAACAGCTTCAGGTTAATTTATAACCAGAAGAAAGGGAAATATGCCTGGAACAGAAAGGGGGAGAATGCAGAAGGAATGGCTGGGTGTGGCGTGCACACTTGCCATCTCAGCACTCAGGAGGCCGGGGCAGAAGGACTGAGGGTCAAAGTCAACCTGGGTTAGCTCAGGAGAGCCTATCTAAGAAAAAAGAGGGATGTGCCAGAAAAGTAAATAAAGACTAGTTGATGCAATACATTTGGATAAAAATTGTTTGTTTTTAAATTAAAAATAAAGAATCTTACAGAGTTAACCAGAATCACCTCATTTTGTTCTTATGACCAATTTTGGACTGTAAATTACTTTTTATCTTCAAGTCTGAAAAGTATTTGTTCTGTTAGGTGTGACTTGTCTATCTGTGGTTTTACTTTGGGGTCTATCAGCTGTGGCTTGGACTAAGAATGTAGGAATATGTTTGGGATATCCATGGGACTCAGAATGTAGGGATATGGTCACTGAGGAAGAGGGCTTGAAGTGGTAGGCAGCTCCTTTCTTCATGCTGTTTTCCAATCTCAAATACTCCTTCACTGGCATGAACCAACTGGGCAATTTAACATTGTCGGTTACTTTTGTTGTTGCCGTACTGAAAATCAAATCCTGGGCTGTGCATTTGCTAGGTAAGCACTCTTCTATTTAAAATTTGTGTGCACTAAAGGCCCTTTTTTGTTTTGTTTTGGTTTTTGTTTTTCGAGACAGGGTTTCTCTGTGTAGCTTTGGTGCCTCTCCTGGATCTCACTCTGTAGACCAGGCTGGCCTCGAACTCATAGAGATCCGCCTGGCTCTGCTTCCCGAGTGCTGGGATTAAAGGCGTGCACCACCACCACCCGGCTAAAGGTCCTTTGAAAAGCTACAAGAAAACCTACCATTGTAGAAGCTTCTTAAAAAATAAAAAGAAATACAAATGCAATTTTGGCCAGGTGGTAATGGTGCATGCCTTTAATTCCAGCACTTGGGGAGCAGAGGCGGGTGAATCTCTGTGAGTTCAAGGTCAGCTTGGTCTACAGAGCTAGTTCCAGGACTGCCAATGTACACAGAGAGACCCTGTCTCGAAAAACAAAACAAGGCATATATATTTAAGTTGCATTTGTACCCATCTATGTATGTATGTATGTATGTATGTATGTATGTATGTATATATGTATGTATGTATGTATGTATGTATCTATCTATCTATCTATCTATCTATCTACACAAATGCAATTTAAATAGAGCCACCATGAGGGAGACGATGTCCCGAATTAGACATCATATGCTACCAAATAAAACCTCTGGTGACAGGAATGGGTTACATCTTGCTGTGGAATAATCTTTCTCTACACTGTGAATATGTATTGTTTTCTTTGTTTAATAAAAAGCTGACAGGCTGGTAGCCAGGCAGGAATTATTGGTGGGACAGCCAGACACAGAGGACTCTGGGAGGAGGAAGGATGGAGTCAGGTGAGGCACCACCCCCCCAACTGCCAAGGAAGCAGGAAGCAAGACGTATAGAAAATGAGGTAACAAGTCATGAGCCATGTGGCAAAGCATAGATAAGAAATATGGGTTAATTTAGTATAAGAGTTAGCTAGTAACAAGCCTGAGCTATCAAAGGAGCATTTGTAAGTAATATTAAGCCTCTATGTCGGTTATTTGGGAACAGGAGATGGGGACAGGAAAACTCCTCCTACATCTTTTTGAGTCATTGACCAGATGGGTCCCATAGATGTCCCCAAGCACTACAGGCTATTGACAATGCTATTGGTTGCCCTCCACAACTGACACCAAGACTTGGTTGCTGAGGACACACATACTTGTCTCTAAACATGAAGAAATCGATGTGGTGCTCAACTAGAAGCAGCATCCCCATTGACCAGCACTGATAGAGCTAGAAGGTACTATATATGCTACCAGAGGGGAAACATAATCATTAATAACATGCAGCTATGAACTCTGTAAGCTACAACAGTGACCTGGACCTGCTTGCAAGATATACTCACTGATGCAACAGAGGCACAAATGTTATGGAAGTAACCAATCCCCCTTTGATTGGATTTGATGGAACCCATGCCTGACACTGTTAATGAGGCCCAAAACTTGAGAGAAGATGGGTCATAGGCTTTAGGTGAAATCTATTATTATTATTTTGTTAAATGAAATAGCTATAAAACTACTCCTAATGACACTTTGCTCTACCCGTATATCAGAGAATCATTAACACCCATCAGAGAAGCTTCTTCTTGCAGTAGATGGTAATTAGCACAGAGACCCAAAACTGGACAACATGCAGAGAGTGAGAAGCTTTGGAGAACTCAACCCTAAATGGGATGTCTGTATCACACCCTTCCCTTCAAGGTTCAGAGATCTATTTGGAAGAGGATGAAGATAGATTGTACAAGCTAGAGGATGACGCCAAGGAAAGAGTGTTTTCTTCACACAACAGGACTGATGCACATATGAACTCACAGAGACTGTGACGTCATGCACAAGACATGCACAGCTTCAAACCAGACAAAATTCAATCACAGAGAAGGAGAAGTGGGAACCAAGCCCCACCCCTAACCAAGACGCTATTTGTAATTGATAGTTGCCAGGAGAGGGAAAATCAGTTTTCTTCAAAGGAATGTCACTGGGTATATCAACCACATGCTGTTCTTGGGAAGCTGTATGCTCAGGAATAGTTAGCCAATACAAAATCATTCCATTATTTTTTTTCTCTTTTCAGGTTGTGTGTGTGTGTGTGTGTGTGTGTGTGTGTGTGTGTGTGTGTGTGATTTTTTTTTTAAGACAGAAAGAACATGAAACAGGGTGGCTAGGTTGGCTGGCCAATCAATGAGTTCCAGGGTTTCTGCTTGTATCTATTCCCTCAGCACTCTAGTTAAAGATTTGCACCACTATGCTTTGCTTTTATGTGGGTGCTGGGGATCCGAACTCAGGGAACCATGCTTGCATGGCAGACACTTTACCAACTATGCCCTTTTCTCAGTCCCCACTATTAAAATTTTAAATGTGCATTATCTTTTACTATACCTCTACATCTAGAAGTTCATCCAAGAACAATGTGCATAAGGATACACGTGAAGGGAATCCACTGTTGTTTTTATTGGAAAAATAAGTGGAGCTACCTACACCTCCATCAGAAAAGGATTGGTTGTCTATACAAAAAATGTAAATGTACAGAAGAGCACATGGGTAGAGTTACATAAATTGACCTAATAAAAAAGAGAAGATTGTAGTTAGTGATCATAACAGAATAGTTTAAAAGTTTCATGTGTGTACATGTTCTCGTGTGTGTGTGTGTGTGTGTGTGTGTTTGTGTGTGTGTGTGTTTGTGTGTGCACTCACATGTGCATGTATGTTGAAGTCAGAGGTCAATGTTCCTAAACCAGTCTCTGCTCTATTTTTTGAGAAGATCTCGTTCTAAACTTGGAATTTACTGATTCAGCTAGATTGGCAAGCCAGAAAGCTCCAGGCATCCTCCAGTCTCTACCTCCAAGTGATGGCATTCCAGGCATGTGCTGTTGTGTCCTGTTTTTTATGTGGTTACTGGGGATCCAAACTCAGGTCCTCAAGCACTTACTGACTGAGCCATCTGGACCATCTCCTCAGCCCTTCAGAAGAGTTTTGTAAAGACACACAACAGTGATTATAAATTCCAGAGCATATGGAGGCCAGACTGGCTTGGTAAGTAGGCCAGGCTGGAACTATGAGAACCTTAAGGGCACGCTTCATGGCAAGCAACTGGTGTCTCTCAGCTTCGGCTATTCCTGTGAATGGTGTAGCAGATTTTTAGATTTTTCTGAGAATAGCTGGAAACCGTGAATCTTTTCATTTCATGTTTTTTGTTTGTTTGGTTTTTTTTTGTTTGTTTTTTTTTGTTTTTTGTTTTTTAAATAGCCAGTTTACTTCTGTCACCTCTGGAGCTGGGGGCCACATAAAAAAAGTTGTGTGAAAGCCTCTGGTGTTTATTTAGTGGTAGCTAAAAACACATTTTAAGTAACATATTGTATGCTATCAGCTGCAAATGGCTTTGTCTTGAAGGCTCACTTCATATTAGGTTAAAAAATGGGCTTACCAATAGTCTCTGGAGAATTGTACTGATGGTCAGTATTAGGGGACCATCTTCCACTTCCATGTCAGTCATTTTTCTCACTGCTGTGATAAAATATCCCGGCGAAAGCAACCTAAGGGAGAAAGGGTTTATTTGGAATCTCAGCTTGAAGGTCTAGTCCATCATGGTGGGAAAACCCTGATGGCAGAATCTGGTCAAGCTGCCTCTACTGTCAGGAAGCAGACAGAGATGGATGCTCAAGCCAGCTTGCCTCCTCCCGTCTTCTAAAAATATCTTTTATTTTATTCTTTAGCAATTTGATACATGTAAACATTGTGCATTGATCATATCCACCCCACTTTTTCCCCCTCACTACCCCAGGCACCTCTAACATGTTCTCCTTGAAACTTCATGTTCTCCCGCCCCCCCATCTCTGTCTCTGAGCCCAATTAGTGCTGCCTGTTACAGGGTTGGCTGTTCTTCTTGGCTTGGTCTTGGTAACCATAGCTGCAGTGAGTTCATGAGTACAATGGCCATCTACGTCCAGAACACAGCATTTTTATGGCATTGTTCCCTATCTGGTGGCTCTTACATTTTTCCCGCCTCCTCTTTTGTGATGTTTCCTGAAACTCAGGGGTCACTTCTTCCTTTTTTATGGAGTTCAGGACCCAAGCCTAGGAATGGTGTTGCCCTCCTTCTGGATGAATCTATCTCAATGAATCTCGATAACCTCCCAAAGGTTACGGACAGAGGCTGACCAAATCTTAATGATGCCCCATAGGTGTGCTTGAAGACTTGTCACCTATGAGATTCCAGATCCTGTCACTGAAAATCAACACTAACCATCACAGTTACCTATTTTTCATCAGTTTGCCTTTGAGTTTTCTGTAATGCATGCAATATCTCCAAATACATAGAACATATGGCCTTATATTAGAAAGCTCTGTATCAAACTTAGTTTTTAGACAGTTCCAGCCTAGAACTAATACCAGAGTTTGATCTAACCTCATTACTATCTCAAGAATCTCAAAGTTGGTTAATGTAACTAGATAAAGGAATGGACTCATCTAAATAAAGTTTTGGAGTAGGGTTTGGTAACCTTGAGATGCTCTGACCATGTTGGGCCATAAGAGTCCATGGGGGTAGGACTGACTTTTCAAGGATATTGGACAAAAACAACCATATATTTCATCGCATTGGTTCTATCCAGAGCCTGCAGGGAATATAAATATTGGGCATACATGACCCATGTTTATAATCTTAGCTATTTGGAATAAGCAGAGGC
Organism: Peromyscus aztecus; assembly: GCA_902168405.1. NCBI lineage: Eukaryota > Metazoa > Chordata > Mammalia > Rodentia > Cricetidae > Peromyscus > Peromyscus aztecus. The sequence continues at coordinate 15,884 of CABHPQ010175900.1, read as the reverse complement.
AGGCCAGTGTGGGCAACCTAGCAAGACCATCCCAAACTAAGGTAAAAAATTAAAGGGCTGAAGCTGTTAGTTCAGTGGTAGTACCTATTCCTAGAATGCACAGATCCTGGGTTCAATCCCTATAGTGCAAGAAACCAACAGACCGAGGTGATCGTTCATTCGTTTAACAATGATGTTGTGAGTACTTATTATCTGCTTAGCACTGTGATTGGTGTTGATGAGACACTCATGAAGCTCCTGTCTTCAGAGTTGACACAGAAGTAAGTAGACAGTTGTGAACCAGTGTGAAAAGTAGTGTTGGAAAGGTCAGCTTTGGAAAATACTCATTGAAATTCAAGGGATACATTCCCAAAGAAGTTTTTGGGGGGGGTGAGAGGAAGATGGTTAGTCCTGGGGGGCTGGGGGGATTTTAGGCTGGGAACCTAACAGTTGCAGAGGGATGAAGTGTGTAAAGATCTGGGACTTTCTGGGCATTGGTTGTGCATTGCCCAACCTAGGCAGAGGTATATAGGAGCACCAGACATTGGGACTGGACCATGGTCAGCCACAAAGTGCTTTGTAAACCAGGCTGGGACCTCTGGGTTCCATTCTAAAAGCAACTGAGAACCAATCACAGGTTTTAAACTGGAGAGTGACAGATTGCCTTTAGATTTAGGACAATCTTATCTCTTTGAATCTATAAATCAAGTAGTAAAAAATTTTTTTTGTCCTAAATGAAAAGAAATAGCAAAATATTTAACAAATACAAAGTACATAGTGATAGCTGAGAAACTGTAGATAACCTGCAAACCAATAATCTCAGACTCTCACCTTCTGGTGCTTGACTTCACAGACATTGTATGACACGTCACCCAGAGCCTGCAAATCAACTCAGCCATCGATTTGGATGGTTGCTGATAATCCCAAGCCAGTTTCGAGGGCGTGTACATGTTCTGTGTGGGGAGCTGGCTGAAGGCATCCATAGCATTAAGATAATCCTCATTGAATATTGCTAAGCTTCCAATTGGCAATTCATCTTGCTCCTGGCATCACAACCCACCTAGGGCCCTGCTTCCTTGGAAAGGTATTAAAAGAAGGAGACTCAACATGTCCAATTTGGCAAGAACTTGTTTTCCCTGTTTCAGAAGGAGAAAGGGGAAAGTTGGTGGTTTTTGAGAGGGAGGAGAGGGAGAAGTGATCTGGGGTGTTGGGTGAGCTGTAGAGGTGGACTCTCAGCCCTGGAGCAGAGTGATTTCATTTGCTGATGCATACGAATTCACCCTTGGTTTCCTGGTCTTTCTGCCACAAGGAAGCATAGAATTGCTGAGTGTGTACATGTGCCCCAGGGAAGCTGTGAGGGGTTTAGAGAAAGACTTAGCAGGATTCAGCTTCTTCTCTGGAACTTACTGATGGTGAGAGCTGCTTATCTCACCTGATCTGATTTTCAGAATGCTTCCCTCGCACAGCCTATGACAAGCAAGAAATGAGAAGACATATTTATGCAGAGTACTTTAGTCTTCTGGGACGACTATAACGAATCTCCCAAACTGGTGGCTTATAAGCAACACAGATGTACTGCCTGCTCTTCTGGAGGCTAGAAGTCCAGTATCAAGGCACTGGCAGATCCCATGTTCATGTCAAAAGGCAGCTGCTTCTTGCTTGATTGTCTGTGATGTTCCTTGATGTCCACAGGAAACGAAAGGAGTAACTCTTATATAAGGGCGCTCACCCCATTTATGAAGGCTCTGACTGGTGCCCCAGTCACCCCTTTACCTGACACCACTACTGTGGGGAGTAGAATTTCCATGTAAGCATTTGAGGAGACACTGACATTTGATGCATGGCGACTGGCACAGAACTCAAGTCTGGTGAGTGTTTACCTCCTGAATAACTGAAGTGACTCTCCTGCTGTTTCCATAGAAACAGCCGTTTGTATCCTTCATTCTCGGTGCCAAGTTTCCACCAATAGGAAAGGTTGGGCTGTGCTCCCACCTGGTTGGAACTCATACTCACAGTGGGCAGCTCACTCCAAATCCCTAAGACTTTAGAATCCTTTGTAAAACGTAAGCAGCAACGTCCAACAGTGAGACCCGGGCCTCAAATGTAAGGTACACCAGGATCTCTTGACAGGCTTCATTGAGGTCTCCACTAATGGGCTTATTTATGCTCAGGGGTTCTGACTCAGTATCTGGGCATGGCCTGGGAATAAGTATGACAACTAACCAGCTGTCAAGTGACACTGATGTGGTGGTCCAGGGCCACTTAACTATTCCTGGCATGAGAAAATGTGACAATCTTTCATGGGTGTAGATACAGTTATCTAACTCGAATACTGATTTTAGGGTCTTTAATTTGGCTGTGCAGCTAATCACTTGATTTTCAGTTTAGGTAGAACTAACACAAACATGGATGAAAAGGAATTTAGTGTTTGAGGGGCTGGGAACTGCCAGTCATTACTGCCAAGGATGTCTGAGTGACCTGGAAAGAAGAAATGAGGCATCTGGATGATGAGGTACCAGTAATGTCCTATCATCCTAGCCCCTGGGAGAATGCCTGGGTTAAAAGACACTTCCTGGTAAATTCTCCCACTTTATGAAACTCTCGATTAGATGTTGAGGACATGGTTTGGGGTGTTTCCTTTGAACGACAGGAGGCTTACAGGCCAGAGTCGTCCTCGGTGAGTTGGGAAAAGCCCCACTGTCCCCAGGGTTTATAAGCCTGGGAAGGAGAGCTCTTCCTGTCTAGGAATGCCAGGTTCCGACTCTTTAGTTCAGAAGGTGAACGGAGAGGAAGGGCACAGTGACACCTCTGCCATTTAATGAGCAGTCTGAATTACAGATCCAAAATTAACAGCTTCTCCTCCCCCCTCCCACCACCCACCTACCCGTTACCTAAACCCTCCTTTGTCATCGTCTCTCAGAGCAATCCTGCAGCAAGAAACGCTCTCTGGCTCTGCAAACGCGTTCAACACAGCCAGGGCGGGCAAGGCTTGGATGCACTGTTATGATGGGGTTAGGGGTCTAGGTTCTGAGATCAGGCTGATGGACCAGCTTCTCCCTTCCTGCCCTAGTGAATGTGCCCTCAGTAAGTGACTGCTATATTCTTATCTACATCGAGGTTAGATGCAGTTCTTGTATGTGTTCGTTAAATATACATGTTAGGACTCAAAACATAAAAAATACCAAATATGGGTTGAAAAGATGGCTCAACAGTTAACAGCCACTTCCTGTTCTTCTAGAGAAGCTAAGTGCAGTTTCCACTTATGGGATGGGAACTTATGGACAGGAGGCAAATACTGATGAAGCACATGAGGCACTTGTTCCACTGAAAAGATGGCTCAACAGTTAACAGCCACTTCCTGTTCTTCTAGAGAAGCTAAGTGCAGTTTCCAGCTCCCACATTTGAAGGCACACAACTGCCTATAACTAACTCCAGCTCCAACGAATCTAATACCCTCTTCTAGGTACCAACACATCCCACACATGTGGCACACACGTATACAGAAACACACATGCACAAAAATGCAAAACTAACTTTTGAAAAAGGACAAAAATTAGCATGGAAGATTTATAAGAATTCATTATTGGGATCTCTTCTTGCACATGCCCCCTCCTCGGCTGTCCCTTTTCCAGGCATATGCGATAATGTTCAGTTTCTTTGTGGGGCCCAGAGCCTCTAAGCTCCCTGACTTGTTTATATGGCTTTGGGCTGGAAGAGAAGAACCTTGTATGTTATAGGACCAGGGAAACATGGAAAGCGGATGTTTCATGACGAATCTGCCTCGACCTACCCCAAGAAGAGATTCTTCGCTCCTAGGAAGCAAGCCTTAGAACCATAAGCTAAGGAGATCATTCACCCCGGGTGATGTGGCAATGGTAGCTCACAGCCCATGGTGGCAAATGTAAGGCGGAACTATGGAAAGGGCATGTAGATGGCACTGGGCTCAGTGGTGCAGTGAGAACAGAAGAGAACCATTTCCAGGGGTTGAGACGCCCCAAGAAAGAGCACACAGGCAGGAAGCTGGTGGTGTAACAAATGCCAGAGGGGGAGGACAAGGTAATTCGGATGGGAACTTATGGACAGGAGGCAAATACTGATGAAGCACATGAGGCACTTGTTCCTGAGGCAGAAGTCAGTAACACAGACAGAGGGAGGTTAAAATTTCACGGGTTGGAGAAGGTGTAAGGATATCCACCAAAGCAGCTGAAGCAGTTGTGCAGGGCTGGGTCCGTGGCAGTACTCCAGAGCCACTGGGTGTTCCCAGTGCTCCGGACATCTGCTCTTAGGACAGAGGTGATCTCTGCCACCAGTGATGAAGGTTGTGAGAACTCTCAGGCCTCCTTCCACAGAACTCTTTGAAGAATGCAAGACAGGGTGTGTCCAAATATATTTTCTCCATCAGGGCCGTGCAGGATTTCATTGGAAAGGAAAGGGCATGCATGCACGCACGCACGCACACACGCTTCAGGGGTCAGGAAACAGTGGTGATCTTTGGATGAATTTGCTGATCACTTTACTTGGGCAGGAGTTTACCCTCAGCTCTTTTACTTTTGTGCTCTGAGGCTGCTAGCCAATCATTTACTCCCTCATCTGAAAGACAAGAGCAAAACTGCTTGCCTCACCTTCAGATAGGAAACAGAAACCTTTTGTAGGCCATGACGTTCTATTAATGGAACTGAGGCAAGGGTTTTGGCATGATTGATGGTGAGGGACAGTGGCTCTCAACCTAGGATGTCCTTCACTGTGGAGAAAAGGGAACGGTGGGGATGTGTCTGTCTTGAGATATATTGAGTGTTCACAACCCATCCCTGAGGAGGGTCCACAGATGTGAGCTCATCAGAAAGTATCACTGGGCCAGTCCAGAGAAAGCCTCTCTTTTCTCCACACCACTGAGGTCTCTAGTGTTTCCTTTATGCTGTGACCTTCTATATTAGGGGCTATGTTGTGCTCCCAGCATGGGACCAGATACCTACAGATGCACCCTCGGTGATTGCATGGTGGCTCATTGGGAGGGTACTTTTGCCTTGGGACTTGTCGATATTTTGCACATTTGGTCTCATTCTCAGAACTCTACTCTTTCTGGGATGTCCTTATTGTGATGGGAGACAGAAGTTCAAGCATGTGGGTCTAAAACACAGGAAATTCTGAGACAGAGAAATCAGAATCGCTTTTTCCCCTGAGCTGATCATGCCTTGAGGATCAGAAAGGAGGCCCTGGAAATGGGGACTAGTGGTGGGTGGGAATAATGGGCAAATCCTCTGGGGAATTTGGCTGCCTAACACAGCAATGCTGTTTTGTGTCTTGAAAGTAGATTTGGACTCTTGGGGATGCCCATCCTGGAAATACCTGCTTCCCCCCCCCCAAAAAAAAGGCCAGGCATCTACAGAATAAATCTTATTGTTAACAGTGTCATGTGATGCTGCTAGGATTCTAAACTCAGACAAGTTGATCCGAAGTTGCTTCCATAACCCTTTAGGTATAACAAGGACACTGGCCACAGCTACTGTGAAGATGGCAATTGGGATGATGGCGAACCTGAGCGAGTCTCCTGAGGGCTGGCTATGACGTCTGTGTATCTCTTCCAATACTGTGCAGATATGGAAAGAGGTTCAGAAGGGCTGAAGGACTTCTCAGGGGTCACTTTAACTTGAACCCGGCTCACCTCTAGGTCTGGCAGCTACCTCCACATCCCTTTCTGCACCCCCCCTCCCCATCTTCTACTCATTGACCATATAAGATGGGCTTCTGATGAATTGTACTGAAGTGTTGTCTAAGCAGTTCAGATCAAGCCCTTCAAAGTGCAGGGGTGCTTCCGGGACAAGGAATCATCCCTCCTCCCCTCCCTTCAAGGGTTTTCTCATAGACTCCCTCAGGGTTCCACCCGGGGGCTGGTAAAGAAAATGGGGCAATAAACAATGAAATAAGAGAAAGTAAAAGACCCCATGGCCTATCACCAACCATCAGTAAAGCAAGCTTCTCCAGCCTGGGAAAATGTCTATCTGGTGCTCTTAGTTCTAAAAGCCCTGGCTTCACGCAGCATCCATTTTCCCTAATAATGAGATTTTTTTCCATTCCCACTCTAATGACATGGCCTTGCCTTGAGGATTCTTACCACGTCTATTGCTCATCCGTGATGACAGATGCACACACAGAGCGTTTGTCACTTGCCTTCTCTTCTCTTCCTTTCTGTCACACACGACTCCCACTCCAGCACACACACAGGAGCTTAAGTAGTGCCCTGCCTCCGCCCCACGCCTCCCACACAGCCAAGAGCAGCTTTTGAAGTTCTCCACAGAGAATCACCTGCTCCCCCATGAATAAGCTTGTCTCTTTTTACCCCCTGACAGTATCTTTTTTGCCCCTCACCTCTTCGTGGTGGCTTCCGTGTCCGTGTGCTGTGAGTGTTTCCAAGCAGTTTTGACAACTCGTGCATTTGTGTAAATATTTATCTTGTTTTCATTCTGTCCAAGTCACACACTAAGGGCTTTGAGTAGATGCTCTCATTCACTAACGGATGGAGATGGAGCTTGTTGGAACTCCATGGTCAAATGAAGAAGCTGAGGCACAAAAGGATGCTAGAAGTTGTACGTACAGTCATCTAGTATCTGGATTCTAGAGCTGATCTTTTCTCCTCTTAAAAAAAAATTAAAATATGTCGGGTGTAGTGGTACACATCTTTAATCCCAGCACTTGGGAGGCAGAGGCAGGTGGATATCTGTGAGTTTGAGGCCAACCTGGTCTACATAGTGAGTTCCAGGACAAGCAGAGCTACGTAATGAGACCCTGTCTCAAAAAAATTAATAATGATAATAATATAATACATTACATCACTTCCCCCTTCCTTTTCCTCCCTCCAATCATTCCTATGCACACCCTCCCCCACAGCTGATCTTCTTAACCAGCATATTTGAGATCTTTCTGGAATTTTCTGTGTGAAGTTGGGGAAGTTGAGAGTTTTGGTTTCTGAAGTTTTCAGCTCAAAGGACCCTACCGAATCAAGCTACATAATGATTTGGGAAGTGGTTGAGCCAAGCGACCATAATAACAGGGGGCGCAGGGGCAGGGGGTGTGGCTCCCAGGGCATCTGGGCTGTCTAGTACTACTAAAATGCTGGATGATACCAGCGTCTTGGGAAGCAGAGCAGGGTAGGTGAATCACAAGTTCAAGACCAGCCTGGGAAAAAACAGTGAGATCCTGACACAAAAATCAAACCAAAGAACAACTATAAAACATGACCTTTCCCTTTGAGGGTAGGAGTGACCTGCCCTTGAGATTATCTTCAGTATGTGTTTTCACTGCCCACCTTCTGCAGGAATTCCTCCAGGCCATTGTGTGTTCCTGACATGTCTTTCTCGTGTGCTTTTCATGGAGACATGGGGATCCTGGAGGACAGTTGTTCCCAAGGTCAGCACCCCAATCGACCTCATCCTAAAGACCTCTCCTAGGAGTTTCGATCCAGTGGTCTAGGACCGGCACCCAGTAGTTTTCATTCTTACCAAACATTTCTTGTCACCCTAGTGCAAGTTCCTGGGCCACTGCTTAAAGTCACCACTGCTCTTCAGAGTAGAGCACCAGGAAAATGACACCAGCAGCATCAGCGGGTCAGCGGCTGACTTTGCCTCAAACAGCCCCAGGTGGTGGGTAGCATCATTGCAGACCTGTGACCCTACTGTCCCCCCAGTTCAGTCACCGTGCTTTAGGACTCTGCTCCCAGCAAGTGAGGCTAAGGAACCAGCCCTTCCTTCCTACCCTCTCGCGTTTACTGCAGAAGCTCAATAACGTTTGCTTTCCATTTTTAATTTCCAGGTGATGATGGAGACTTGGATCATCTGCTGTAAGATCTCCTTACCAGGGGGTCCTTAGAAGACCACGTGAACCGAGGAGAGAGAGGGGGAAGGAAGACAAACCACACGAAGGGCAGGTTAGAAAATCAGCTGCCTGTGTAGGCGGCATCTCCAAGCTCCGTCTCCTCTGAATAAATCATGTGGGAAGTCCCTGCTTTGCAAGAAGAGGAGTGGCTGTCCCACCCTTTGCGATAAGATCTCCTTAGCAACCTTCCCTGGTGGTTGTGCTCTTATTTCAACCACGGAGACACATCAAATTGCTTTGAACCCAGCCAGTGCCATTGATTCCTAACATGTCACCAATCTACAATTAGCCATTTGATTTTCTATGGTCCTTCCTCAGAATGTGTCTGAAGCCAGAGGGCTTCTGACATCCACATGGGCTGGGACCTCTCTGAGGGCAGCAAATGACTCTCTCACAAGTAGGTTTCTTAGTGCTTGATACACAGAAGGTGCCAGGAAGTGTTTGTTGACCGGTAATTCCATGAATCCATCTTGGGTCTTAAAGGGCATTCTCCCTAAATGAGCATCTGTGGGCTGGACCGCTATATCTCCACATGA
>CABHPQ010175900.1:0-5000 GCA_902168405.1 Peromyscus aztecus | reverse complement strand
TGAGTCCCAATATTGGCTCAGCCACAGCATGACAGTGAGAATGAATGGCTATCCTGCTAAGCCTCACAGTGAGCGCTGGCCGTTGGGAGAGGAGAAAACCCTGGCTGACCACACTGTATGTTAGTCTTGTGTATTAGTCAGGGGTCTCTAGAGGAACAGAACTGATAGAATGTATATGAATAGGGGATTTATTAGAGTGCCTTATGGGCTGTGGTCCAGCTGGTCCAATAATGACTGTGTACTAATGTAAAGTCCAAGAATCCAGAAGTTATTCAGTCCATGAGGCTGGAAGTCTCATCTGGTCTTCAGTATATGCCAGAATCCCAAAGAAGTAGGCTCTAATGCCAGGGAAGGAATGGCTTGCCAGTGAGAGCAAGGGCAAGCAGGCAAAGAACAAGAGCTTTCTTCTTCTTCTTTTATACAGGCTGCCAGCAGAAGGTGTGGCCCAGATTAAAAGTGGATCTTCCCACCTCAAAAGATTGGGATTAAAGGTGGATCTTCCCACCTCATATAATTTAATTAAAAAAAAATCCCTCACAGGTATACCCAGCCACTTGAGTTTAGTTAAGTCCAGATGTAGTCGGGGAGACAACCAAGCACAGCCACCACACCTTATAAATAAATGTGCACGTGAGAGAGGAATGGTTTGGGGGGAGGGGAGAGGAAAGCAGGGATATTTCCCCCAACTCTTCCCCCGCTTTGTCAACGGAGCTAAAACACAAGGTTAATGAAAAGGGCTTACAGGAGAAATTACGTGAGGCCACGGTGCAGAGGCTCGGATTGGTGCTGTGAGAGCTCGTTAATTGAACATCTACTTACGTGGTAACCTGGAGTCAGAGCAGAGATGGAGCCACATTTCTTGTCTGTAAAATGCCAAAGTTATACAAACTCTTCTGGTGGGAGATCTGTGGTAACCAAATGAACAAGCCCTGCAATAAAATCGGTAAAGAAAGAAAAACGGAGTCACAGAGGGATGCTGTAGACAGTAGGCTGCCAATCAAGATGGACTTTCCTGAGGTGGTGGAGCCTTGCTGACTGGCTGTTTGGATGGAGTCAGTTGCATAGAGACGGAAGTTAAGAGCATCTCAGCCAAGGAAGAGGATGGCTGCCTGAAATGAAGACAGCATTAGCGGAAGCCTCTAAGATCTCTGTCCTCTCCTCATCCCCTACAAATCACCACTTCCATATGCCTTGCTACTTACTGGTCATGTTTGTTATTTATTAGCAATGTGACCCTGAGCAGCAGGTACAATCACTCCAATCAGATAGCTGTAACGTGGCAATATGTGTGACCCCAACCTAGAAGCCTTGTCATGAAAAGCACATGGCGTAGCAATGAATATGAATAGTTGCCAGGGAATGTTTGTTGTGTAATGGGGACAACACTGTCTTTAGTTAATCTGATGATCTCTTTTACAAGAGGTGGGAAGCGTTATTGCAGATGAAGGTACTAAGTAGATGGCTGAGCGCCTTGCTGTAGGGTACAGGGTGGTAGAGACGGCATTTGAATCCAGGCACTCTCCTTCCTAAAGTCCTCAACTTCACCCACACATCACCCCGATGGAGAAGCTGCAGATCCGTGCCTGTCGCGGCTCTAACCCACTGCCTGCGCGTGATACCCTCAAGTGTTTCTGCATCTATCATTATTAGGCCTATTTCCTTTCTTTCACTTTACAATTTTGAGTGATTTTTAGAAACTGTAGTTTAGAATGATGCCCAGAAGTCAGAGTTCTGCCACTGAACTGGAGCTAGAAGCCACATTTCCTGATTTTAAATTCCCAGGTCTTTCTCCTGCAGTGTGCTCCTGGAGTTTTGCTTGTTATAATTAAGCGTATTTTGAAAGGAGCCCTCAGAAGTGCTCACTGAATTTGCTCCAGTAGATCCAGCTGTTTGCAAAACAATAGGTCCAATTTTCTTCTTTAATACTGCCTCTATTAACATTTAAAAGATTTTTTCCATATTCATTGTTCCTATTTTAAGCAAAAGATCCTCCGAGCATTTCAGTACTCATCAGCTGATGGAACCCACAGGGTTCTGGATCTGCACCCCCTCTGCCACCTGCCAGCCCTGCTAACTGTCTGCACCTGTCTCGTGCCTCCTCGTGCCCGGGCTCAGGATTTCTGGGTGATCTGGAGGCTTTGGGAATGGGGAAGTCTTTGTTCTTGGAGAGCTTGTTGGCTTGCATTAGGCCATCCTCATCACATTGGATACCCAGAGTTGAACTTTAATGTTAAAAATTAAAAACAGCTGGGTGGTGGTGGTGCATGCCTTTAATCCCAGTACTTGGGAGGCAGGGACAGGCGGATCTCTGTGAGGTCAAGGCCAGCTTGGCTATAGAGCCAGCGAGGTCTAGGACAGTCAGGGCTACGTGGAGAATCCTTGTCTCAAAAAGAAAAGGAAAAAAGAGAAGAAGAAAAGGAGAAGGAGGAGGAGGAGGAGGAGGAGGAGGAGGAGAGAACAAAGAGAGTTCTTTCTGACTTCTCTGTGGGCATGAGGTTCTGATATTCAAACACCTACCCTGTGTCTCCTTCTTACAAGTCTAACAGGTGTTTCAAATCCAGTGCAATAAAAACAAACTCCTGACCTTCACTCCCAAATTTGCTCATCTTGCTTGTCTTTACAGTGACAACTTTATCCTTGAAGGTGCTCCCATAAAAATGGAGTCTTCCCTAACACTTCTCTTTCCCTTGCCTGTGCGATCCCATGTTCCATTCATTGGCATTACCTGTTAGGCAGTACCTTCCCAATAGATTCTAAGGCTGACTGTTCTCACCACCTTTAATGTTGCCAGTCCCCGCCCTGCCCCCATTTTTGAGGTCTCCTCTAAGTGTCCTGGGTTTTCACTCCTTGTCAAAGGGGATCCTTGAATGCTTTGGAATACATCTTTTCTATCAAAGCTCCCCAAAGGCTTTGTGATTCTCAGGGTAAAAGGTCATGGGGGGGGCAGGAATTGAGTACTTTTGAGACTGAGTAGCCTTATATTCTCTATGTAGGTGAGGATGGACTTGAACTTCTGATCCCCCTGCCTTCACCTCCTGCGTGCTGGGATTACAGGTGTGCTCCAACACTCCCAGTTTATAAGAATTGGATCCAGTGATTCGTGCATGTTTGGCAAGCACTCTACCAACAAAACTACACCTTCAGCCTGAAAGTTCAATTTTTTTTTTTTTTTTGAGATAGGGTTTCTCTTTGTAGCTTTGGAACCTGTCCTGGATCTCGCTCTGTAGACCAGGCTGGCCTCGAACTCACAGAGATCTGCCTACCTCTGCCTCCGAGTGCTGGGATTAAAGGTGTGTGCCACCACCACCTGGTGAAAGTTCAATTTTTTAAAATTTATTTTTACTTTATTTGATTGTATGAGCGTTTGCCTGACCCACCCGTGAGGCCAGAAGAGGGTAATGTTTCCCCTGGAACTGGAGTTACAAATGACTGTGAGCCTCCATGTGGGTGTTGGGAACTGAACCTGGATATTCTGCAAGAACGAGCGCTCTTAACCACGGAGCCGTCTCTCCAGCTTCAAAAGGTCAATTCTTAACGTGGCCTCCCGGATGCCTGCCCTTCCCCACTGTTCCTCTCCTCTAGCTGATCTTCTCATGGACTACTGAACCTCACTCACCACTCTGGTCTCCTTGCTGCTTCTCTGCCTGTCAGTTGGAATCCTGTCTTGGGAAAGAAGGTTCCTTTGTCAGGAAAGCTTTGGTCCCAGTCATGACGGACTCCCTTAGCAACTGCAAGTTCCTGCTCAGTCAAGCCTCCCCACATCCCAGCCTCAGCTCCCAGTTTCCACCCACCCTGTTTTGTTCTCTGAGAACATATATCACCCTTTGAGACATTATGTAGTTCACTTAATTAGTTCTGTTCGTTGCCCCCACGCCGCAGCTCCCCACTAGAATGTAAGCTCCAGGATGCAGGGGTCTCTGCTCTCCTGTGTATTTTCAATGCCTTGATCAGCACCTGCCACTTAAATAATATATATATATATATATATATAAAACAAATAAATATATTTGTTAGAGAAATGAGTGCTAGGCATCAACACAGTGCCCAACTGTATTTAGCTAGAAGCATTCCATTACAAAAAGACAGGAAACCAATCTGAGTGGAGGAGAAATGTGACTGGATCACTTCCAAGACTCCTGGAAATCCAAGGGCACCTCCATCCAGGAATGTAAATGAAGCCATCAGACCCTGGCTCCAATGCCTGCTGTCTTTGCATCCTCCCTGGTGGCTTCATTCTCAGGCAGGTTTCCATTGCCACCACGGACTGCGGGTGGGACTAAAAGGAGAAGGCGTCCAGAAACGCACAGGCTGCTGTTCTTCCAGTTAGGTGGGACTGGAGTGCATTGTGCGTGGAGAAAGTACTGCTCTAATATTTCCACCTCACCCTAGGAGTCTTCTTACCGGCCTGCCTCAAGTCAGGTACCAGGACCAACCACCGTGATCCATTGGGTTGAAATGCTCCCATTGGCCAAGATGGATCAGCTGGCCATCTCTGGAGTAGAGTGAGAAAGTCAGGGCATCAGGTCCATGAGGGCTCCATGGTTTGAGAGGAAGGCAGGCGGTGTGTGGGGGGATGTAATTCTGTAAAGAGAGATGTAGACATCATGGTCAGGTTCACTGCTCATTCATCACACCAGAGTGATCTTTGTAGGACATGGTTCTGGTTGGTGCCTATTAACAGCTGACGGAAAGCAACTTAAGGGAGAAAGGATCTATTTCGGCTTCCCAGTTTATTATCGTGTGGGGGGCATGATGGAGTGACTTGGTCAGAAGTTTATGGTGAAAGCTTGTTGCCTGATGGAGGACCAAGACACAGGGGCTGGAAGGGAGCACCACAGCCCTCAAAGGCCTGCCTTCAGGGACCTGCTTCTGACAGCTGTGTCTCCTACCCCTAAGTTTCCACAACCTCTCAAATAGTGCCACCTGCTGAGGACCAAATATTCAAACACAAGAAGAACCTGTGGGGTAACGTTTCACAATCAAACCACAACAGGTTCCTT
>CABHPQ010175899.1:0-40117 GCA_902168405.1 Peromyscus aztecus | reverse complement strand
AGGGAGGGAGGGAGGGAGGGAGGGAGGGAGGGAGGGAGGGAGGGAGGAAGGAGGCCTCTGAGTTAGTGCTGCATATATGTTTATGAGCAGTGGATCATCAGCTTCAGCATGGTAGCTTTTGGAGGGCTGGAGACCTGAGGAAAACTTACTCTCCTTCCTCCAGATGCCATCAAATGCCAATAGCTTCTCATCTGCCAATAGTTTTGTAAATGCCTCCCCCATCCATACCAGGGTCCTGGGCAGGTCTTTTGCATATGCAGTCCCAGCTGCAATGAGCTCACGTGTGCAACAGTCTTCTTGTGTCCAAGTGACTAGCAAATGCTCCATTGCAGATATAAGTGACCTTAGGCTCTTAGAATCTTTGTGCTGTCTCTTGATCCAGGAGCCTTGGGGAAGAGAGATTTGATATGGGCATGGCATTTAGAGCTGAGCACTCACAGGCTCTTATTCTCTACCCTTCGGCTACTTGTGCATCTCTATTATTCTCCATCTATTGCAAAAAGAAGCTTCTCCAGTGAGGGTTGAAAGATTCACTGATACATCGGCATGAAGACAAGAACGTAAGAGTAGTTTATGACTCTGTCCATTTAGCAGAAAAATCGTACTAGATTCTCCCATCGGGCATATGACTTAGCCAGTCATAGGGTTCGGACTCAGTGAACAGTGCTAAGCAGGAGCTCTGTGTTGCGGAGTGAGCTTTAAATCCAACCAGAGAGTGGTTGGTTACTTTTGTAACATCTGTTTCGCTCTTCTCCAGTGGAACCATCTTGACAGACCAGTAGAGAGTAGAGTTTCCAAGAATCAAAGATGGCTGCAATATTGTTAAATACATATATTTCTTGGGCTAGAAGACCCAGATAAAGGCCTAACAGGGTTGTGGTGTGTGGTTTGGGTGTCTGTTCTGCTTTTCAGAAGGCCACTATTAAATGTGTGCTCAGCTCACGTACAGAAAGAGGGGAAGGTCTTATGTTTCACCCTATGATGGTTCCACCTGCATGTATTTATGACCCATTCTCAGGATATCAATAAACTTTCATCAGCTCACATATCCTATATAGTTACGTTAGTGGATTGGGCTTTAACATACAGAATTAGGAAAACACATTAAGTTCATACCATTCCATGCTTGGACCCCCTAATGTATGTCCTTCTTGAATGCTAAATGTACTCATTCCATCCAGAAAGAGCCCCCACAACATTGACTCCCCAAACTATGGATCATCCAGTACCAGCTCTAAAGTCTAACACCTCATTTAAACATTACCTAAGTCAGAAATACATGGTAATGTAGGAGCACGAATCTCCCAGGGCTTGAGACCCAGTGGGTCTCAGTGTAAACCCCAGAGCCACAGCTGAACCCAGCATAGGTGAATGAGGCAAGCTTTCAGTCAATAGGTAGAGCCAATAGGAGCTGTGGGGCTTGACCACCTGAGATAACTGACCCTGTATCCCTTCCCTCCACTCTCTGGGATGCTTGAGAAATCAGGAGCCTTGTCCTCAAATAGCCACCTGCCCAAGCTTGCCTTGCTACAATGCCTTGTGTTATAAATTGACAGCAAACGCAGTAAGTCAGTGAGACCTTGTGACACGGTCTTGACATTTTTAACTCTTCTCACAGACATCAGAAAACTTATTTCCTGAGGCCAAATAACTAAATTAATGAACAAAGAAACAGCACAGAAACGTACAGGCTTCACCATAACTGTAATCCACCTAATGTGGGTTTGTGGTGTTCCAATTGGGGAATACAGCTGATCACAGAGGGTAATACTCTCTGTGAAGAGGAATATGGAATTCACTTTTGCTGCAGTAAAAGTTTAAATATTTAAAAGAAATGCTGAGCACAGGAGTGAAGGTATGGCATGAAATCAGACCCTACACAGACGGTGAGGAGGTGGAGGGCCCCAGCGCTGTGCTTGTAGGAGAGACATGAGCACATTGAGAAGCACTGAGTTTAAGTGACCTCAGAGTCACTTTGCGGGGAGGAAAGGCCTCCTATTGTGTCCTGATTCACAGCCTCTCCCCTGCCTGGGAATTCCAGAATGTCCACTGAGAAATCATGGAATGTCCCAATGTGTCATCCTTGGGAATATTTGTACTTCAAGTACATACTGTGGGAAATCAACAGAGCTAGAAATAGGAGATAGTATTTAAAAGACAAAAAAAATACATTTCAGTAAATAGAAAATTCTATGTACTCCCAGCTATGTCTTCAGTGATTCAAATGTGTAGGAGAACATTCTATTAAAAAAAAAAACTCAGCCGGGCATTGGTGGCACACGCCTTTAATCCCAGCACTCGAGAGGCAGAGCCAGGTGGATCTCTGTGAGTTTGAGGCCAGCCTGGGCTACCAAGTGAGTTCCAGGAAAAGGCGCAAAGCTACACAGAGAAACCCTGTCTCGAAAAACAAAACAAAACAAAACAAAACAAAAAAAAAAAAAACCTCACAGGAGACAACATGACAATACTGGAGACCAAACCTCCACAAATTGATTTCTTGTCGAGGTTCGCATCAGGGAAAGACAAGAACCTCCCTTCTCTGCTGCCACAGGGACATTCAAACCTGCCCAGATGGGATCAACGACAAACTGTGTGCACATCACCTGTGTAACAGCTGGGCCTTTGGCAACTCCAACTGTCAGCCACTAACCTCTACCCCACACTTACCAGTCACTAGCTTCTACCCATCTTACCTGTCAGTCACTAACCTCGGCTTATCCCACTTGTCAATCACAAACCTCTACCACAAATACTCATTTATTACTCACTCACTACAGTCCACCTCATCTGTCAGCCATTAGCCTGTGGTCACTTATCTCTGCCTGGCAGATTTAAAACTGATAGCAATTCCCAATGTGTCTCTCCCAACAGTCTTGCCGCTGCTCAGACCCAAATAAACACACAGAGGCTTACATTAATTACCAATTGCATGGCCTATGGCTCAATTTTCTTACCAGCTAGCTCTTATAACTAAACTCAGCCCATTTCTATTAATCTATATCTATTCATCTATATGTCGCCACATGTTCCATGGCTTTACTGATGTGCCATTACATGCTGCTCCCTGGACGGCTGGCTCATGTCTCTTCCCTCTGCCTCTCTTCTCCGGTCTATCTGCTTGGATTTCTTGCCTGCCTCTAAACTGCCTTGCCATAGGGCAATACAACTTTATTTATCAACCAATCAGAGCAACACATATTCACAGCATACAAAAAGATATCTCACAGTATCAATGCACATAAATGAAATGGGACTTCATTCAATTTTTGTATTTGAATTCTCCACATGCCTCCATCGCTTGGCTAATTATAATAATCAAAGAAAATCATACTAGGTATAGTCCTACATTACAAATGCATTTATCTCTTAACTGAAAACAAAATTCCCTGTCCCCACCAAGCAGCTCATCCTGTTGTCTATTTCCTGCTGGCTCAAGCTGGCTCAAGCTAGTTTGGGGACGGCCTGTGGTTCCTAAAGTTCCCAGCAGATGCCCTCTTCCCAGTGAATTCCCTGGGCTCTGTAGATATTCCTTTCCTTCTAGCCCTGACAGCATAGACTTCAAGGTGTAGTAATTCACCCTGGGTTCTCCCTCCTGGCCAGGGCAGGTCTCAGCCCCTTCCAGACAACAGGAATTCTTTGTGCATTAGTCTATGATGTTCCCCTTCTCCAACGTTTAGGCTGAGGCCTGTCCTAGCAGCGACAGCCCAGTTTTCTGAAGTTTTGAGGAAGATCGTCTCTCCCAGAAATTGAATTTCATCCCGACTATGGTGACCTCAGCAATTGTGAGGATGAAGTTAGAGGGTTGCTGTGAATCTAAAATCATCCCAAGTGCCTCTCTTCCTTTCTTCTCTTCTCTCCTCCCCCACTTTCCCCTCTCCTCCTCCCCTGCCCTCCTCTCTTCTTCTCTTTATGATCTGGTTCCCAATTCCTATACAGACACTTTCTGTTCCAAAGCCTAGACTCTCTAACCCAGTGCCACAGATATTCTGTACCAGTCCATAGGTGCCAGGTGCCACCAACAGGTATGCCTACTGATATTTATACATGGCAAGTGGCTTCAAATGACTGCAAGGCCACTGTGGTCACCTCAGCCCATTGCAGAGCTACCATGAGATGTCTCAGGTTCAGTGCCCTAGGCCCTCATAGGCCACCTCTGCTCTAGACCTCTCAAACTCCTTTTTGATACTCCCAATAGAGAACAACAGACTTTCTCTCCAGCAGACATCTGGCCCACTGAACAAGGCACCCACATCACAATCCTACTTACTCCTTCCTGGGAGTGGAACACATTGACTAATGACAGGCCTTGAGAGCAGTCTGTGAATTCCATTTCCCAAAGGTGACTTTCTGTACCAAGCACACACTCTGTTTCTCAGTGACGACACTCTGCCCCTATCAAGCATACTGTTGTCTTCTAGTGCAATCTATGACCATAGGGGTGTGCCTGTGTGAAGAAAACAAGTCAGTCTTTGATGTAGATGTGTATACGGACTCACGACTCCTTATTGGTACCTGCCAGGCTTTGCCTATAACAAAGCTGACTCATGTCTCTGTCTGGCTAGTCTTTCTAACTCAGGCTGGAGGATAAGAAATGGATTTGACACCCCATGCCCCAAAGCTCTGGCAGGCTCTTGGAACGCAGACTCCCAGGCCCTCATCTCAGCAGGTTGTGTGTGGCGTAGCTATACCAGATCAGGGCTGGACTCTCAGGCACACCTCCAGTCCCTTAACCATCACATAGAGATGACCACGACACCAGGAAGAATTCATTCACATTCACACATAGAGATTTGGTGGTATACATTGTTCTTGGCCACAGCTCCTAAAAGACAACACACAAAACACACACAATTAACACATCCTACTTGGAATGATTGAGTAATTGAATGATAGGGCTCAGAAGATCTGGCCCTGCCCTCAAAATCCAGAAATTGTCATTAATTTTCTTGACAGACATACTGAAATAAAGATAGACAGAGAGAGAGAGAGAGAGAGAGACAGAGAGAGAATACTTGGCTTTTGTTTTTCCATAAGTTCTTCTCTTACCAGTAAAGACTCAGGAGTCAGATATTGGGGTGAAAACCTGATAGATCAAAGAAGCAATGGAGGAGACCCAGCAAGCGTGCCTCTCCACATGTCCCACACCAAAAAAAGATTGCAAAACTCTAAGTGCTTCCCATAAGTCCCTCCCTACTCCTTCCTGTGTCTCTCTATCCATCTCCCTGGGCCCTCCATACTCTCTATGGCTAATTCTTGTCAGCTCGTCACTGGCTCCACCCCTTGATCCAAGGTTAACTTTATTAACACACTCTAGGAGTTCCACAGTGCAATCAAATATCCTGCAACATTTGGTCCTTCCTATAGGCACAAGATGCAATCACGGACCCCCTTAAGAAAGGGAGGCAGAGGGATCTGGCCCCAAACCAAGGAATGCTGGTTGGCCACTGGGCACTACAAAAGGCAACAAACACAATTTCTCTGGAGCCCCTAGGGACACTTGCATTTCAGGGAAATGACACTTTTTGAACCTCTGGCTTCTGGAACTGTTAGGAAACGGATGTGTGCTGCTTACAACCATTGAATTCATCCCTGTTTGTTACTGCATTCCAGGGAAACACATGTTTACAGGCAAGAGCTCATGTAGTCCTCTGGATAACTACATGGGCTTCTATCACCATCCTTAACAGTTCTGAGGTGTAGAAACTGAAACCCAGGGAGTCCCAGAGGCAGGACTGACACTCAGGCCACCTGCTACAAAACATCTGAGGCCCCAGTGGAGGAAACTTGAGGCCAGGGTTGGGGCTGCCTGTTGAATCCATTCTGTCCCTGTGTGTCCACATGGTTTTGAACATTCAGGACTATAGAAGCAAGCTACCCAGGGTTTAAACTCATATAAAGCTTTGGTTGCTCTCCAGCTGCCCCAACCAGCCACAGCA
The DNA here is from genome assembly GCA_902168405.1 of Peromyscus aztecus. Lineage (NCBI taxonomy): Eukaryota > Metazoa > Chordata > Mammalia > Rodentia > Cricetidae > Peromyscus > Peromyscus aztecus. Next base: position 34,181 of record CABHPQ010175899.1, on the reverse strand, counting down.
TCCTGTTAAAAAGCATGGATTAATTTGTCATTTCTGTACAGCGGAAGAACAGGCATATTGGAGAGATTTGGTGAGCTGATATGTTACAAATGACATATTGTGGCTTCGGCTTGCAGAATGTCAGAGTGTAGGACACCCACAGAGTGTAGTAGACCCTTGGGAACACAAACATTATCCTACTGCCAATGGAGTTTCACCCAGTAAGGAAACATCTGCTTCCTTTGTATTGCCTTATCGCGACCCATGGTCCCACAGGCACAGACTTCTCCTTGTAAAAGCCCAGCACACATACAGAAGAACAATGTTCACTTTGTATCTTCTAGGAGTATGCTAACCAGAACTGTCTGGAAAGAGACATAAGTCATTAGATACTGGCCCATGAAGGGTACTCATGCACCCAGTGGGGATTATTGACCATGAACTTTATGACCTGGTACAACATTATAGGTGGTGCTGTAGTGGGTGTGTATGTCATGAATGATAACCCACCCAGCTATAGGAATCCTATGCACATTGGGAATTGTATCAAAGACCACAGGTAAACCCAGAGATGAAGGTAGACAGCAGAAGAGATTACTGATTATGATTGTAACCTTATAGTCACTTCATTGACAACCTAAGACACATCAAAGAGAAGATGGTCTTTTCTAGATAGCTGTCATCTCTACCAGACAGGCAGGTCCTCGTGCCTCAGACCCCTCTTTTGCTCAGAGTTTTGGATTAGTTTTTGCCTGTGCTTGACTGCTCCATCTTACCCTTGGACCGCTCTTGTCCCTTGACCTTGCCTCACTGCTGTTTTGTGTGTATCTTGGTTGTGTTCATTGGAACCAAAGAGTCCTTGTCAGATGCCTGTTAAAGTCTGTGGGCATGACAGGGCCCTCAAGTAGATTAGAATCCTTGAAGCTACCCTGTGATTTTTCCCTCATAGTCAGTCTACCCCGAAGATGGCGAGAGTGAAAACTAAAGGACAGGAAATACGTGGATATAGAGTCGACTGGGGGGCTTAACTCTGCTCCTTGTTCTAAAACATGAAGGGTCCAGTCTAACTGCCGAGGTTGTACAGATGATGGCAGGGGCCAAGGGTCAGGGGAGGGCAGGGGCCAGGGATTAAATGTCTGCAGTTAAGCTTCGTCCCACCAGAGAAACTGTCTTCCATGCCAGCCCTTGGGGGCAGAGGAATGAAGTTCCAACAGTCTACACACTAACTCACATGACAAAGTCAGCAGTTCTCTGCCTGTCATGGAAGCAGCTGGAAGATAGCCTGAAAGACATCAGCCTTTCTTTTTTAAAACACAACACTTTATTATTTATTTAAGAATATCATATATGTTCCATATTTTCATCATTTTCAACCTGCACTCCTCTCCCTAACTCCTTCCAGATAGGTGGAAATGGATCCCACCCTTTTCCAACTCTGTTCACACACACACACACACACACACACACACACACACACACACACACACTGGATCTATTAGCTACTGATAACCCAGGGAAGGGAAGACTTGAGTTGGTTTTTTTAGTGTCATAGGAGGTGGCTTGATTTCAGACCCATTCCATCATCCAGGCAAACAGCAGGTAGGGTTCATCTGTATAACAGAGAACAATGATTGAAGGATTCTGGGATAAACTCAGTAATAAACAAGGGAGCATGATCCCAAGTAGTAGAAGAGCAATGAAGAAAACAGGCCAGGATAAAGAAATGGCCAATTGATCACACCTTGGACTTAGAAGGGACACAGAAAAATGTGAATGGCATTACCCACTGCAGCTTCACGAAGGGCAATTTAGAAAAGGTGGTTTGTCCTTCAGTGCTTGACTTAAGGATTTAGAACTTCTGACTTGGTAAGAGTGATATGCCACATATTAGAGTGAGAAAAAAATGTTAAAGAGGCATAATCTACACTTCCACTAATTTTCTTTATTTTTATTATAAGATCAGCTACTTCTTGGTTACATGATAGGACATTTTGAGACTTGGTATCAAACTGGATTTGGCATGTTTATGGGATGCTGGTCAAATGTATCCATCTTTTTGACAGCAGAGGCACAGAAAGCCAGAGGTGCCAAGAAGCTCGTGTTTCAGGTAAGATTTGAAAACTGAGTGGGTGAATTTCTCAGGAAATTATGTCTCAGTTGTCAGAAGTCAATGAAAATTTGCATATTCAAGAGATTTTTTTTTTTTTTGCAGACAATTTTGTTCACAAAGAAACATGAACAGTGAGGACCTGAATTCAGATCCCTGACATCCATGTAAAAGTAGGGGAAGGTGGCATGTGGTGATACAGTGTGTACCCTAATAAAATTTGCCTGAAGATCAGAGAACAGAACAAGCCACTAGATTAAACATAGAGGGCAGGCAGTGGTGGCACACACACACACACACACACACACACACACACACACACACACACCTGCCCCCCCCCCCTTAATCCTAGCATGGAAAGCAGAGATCTGTCTGGATCTTTGTGAGTTCAAAGTTACCCTGGATTACATAAGATTGATTCAGTCTAGGAGAGAAACAGAGTCAGGCAGTGGTGGCACACACCTTTAATCCCAGTGCTTGGGAAGCACATGTCTTTAATCCCAGCACGAGGAAGGAAGAAATATGGCTGGGCAGAGAAAAGTATATAAGGCGTGAGGAGACAAGAACTAAGCCCTTTTCGACTGGAGATCTTTTGGCTGAGGATTCAGAGACATTCAGTCGGAGGATTCATGGAGTTGGAGAGGTGAGATGTGGCTTGTTCCTTTGTCTCTCTATTCTTTCATCATTTACCCCAATAGTTGGCTCCAGGATTTTATATTATTTAGAAATTCGAGCAACATCTGGCTTCCAACTTTTGGAGCATGAACTCACGAAAAACCCGCTTGTCTGTGGCTTTGTAGTCACTGGCACAGGTGGGAGCTGAATGAAGCCAGAGTCTCCACCCCACCTCTTGGGATTTTGTTTTGGACACCAAGTGTCCGGCGGTGCCAGCTGTGGTGGGAGCCGGCGGTGCCAGCTGTGGTGGGAGCCAGCGGTGCCAGCTGTGGTGGCACAGACAGAAGGCAGAAAGGTGCAGGTCTGAAGAGCAGGAAGATCGGCCATCTAGATACCCAACCCACAACGAGTGAGCTTCGCATCGTACTGTTGAAGCATCTAACCCAACCGCCCAGCTAGATAGTTCAAGCCATCCACGGTCAGCTCAGGTTCGACTGGTCATGGGCCTGCCCACCACAGCTATGGGGCAGCCCGGGAAGGAGCGCCGGAGTCTGTTTCCTTCGATTCTCAAGATTTGAAGATGGCTGCCCAGTCAGTGCCAAAAGTTGTGCTGAAATGCACCACCAAGATGTCTCTAAATGAGTGCTTTACTAATAAGCAGAAGAACAAACACCCGATGCCAGTGAATATTCGGGCTTCGATGCGGTGGCGGCGGCGGCGGCGGCGGCGGCAGCAGCAGCAGCAGCAGCAGCAGCTAGCCAGTGCCAGAAACTGAAGACTGGCCCAGCAGATGGAGATGAGACCCTCTGTCCAGGCAGCATTAAAACTTAAGCAGAGCCGGGCGGTGGTAGTGCACGCCTTTAATCCCAGCACTTGGGAGGCAGAGGCAGGCAGATCTTCGTGAGTTCGAGGCCAGCCTGATCTACAGAGCGAGATCCAGGAAAGGCGCAAAGCTACACAGAGAAACCCTGTCTCGAACCCACCCCACCGCACCCCCCCCCCAAAAAAAAACTTAAGCAGAACTTAAAGCAGCACCTGGGTAAGAGTAACATCCAGGCATGTTTAGGCCGACCCACAGGTGCCCTGGCCAGGGAAGTAATTGGAGGAAGAGACCTACCCATAATCCAGAGAGACTCGCCCGAGGAGGACTACCTGGGGGACGTGCCACTAGAGCCCTGCTTCGGGGTGGGATGTCACTCCCAGGTCAGGGTATGATAGGTTGGGGAAGAGGCTCATTTAGTCAGTTCCATCTACTTTTTGATACTGTGTTATATGAAACCCCATTTCCCTTTGATTTGGTTGAGTTTGTTTTGTTGTCTATCCAGTCACCCAGACTTCTGTTTGAACAGGAATGCCTTGGCTTTGTGAGGAGAACATTTTTCCAGCCTCTGCCTCACCTGTCATACTCTGACATTTTCATATTTGCTCTGTTCATCTTCATGATCCCAGAAAAGGTTCCCAGGAGGGAGCTAGTGTTCTCACTAATGTGTTGTCTCTGGGATAGAATTCTTCTACATCTTCCTTAAAAGTTTCCTGTTAATAGCTAAACCTAAAGGTGTGTCTGCTGTGTTGACGGTGAAGGTAGTGAATTGGAAATGTTGGTATTGCTTGATACCAAATTCAGGAGATAGACAAATAATAATTGAATCTCTGGCTTTTGGAAATGCTAGTGCATGATGCAAAAGGATAATTAGGCCATTAAAGGCAAGAGCAGCACCCTTGGAGGAATGGATCTGAGATCCAATCAATACTGAATCTCATGACCATGATGATGCTTGGATAGGAGAGGTGATTTCCAGAGGTTTGAAGAAAAATTGAAATGTTAAATGGTTCAGTTTTGATAAACAAGGTCACCTAAAAAGAAACTGTAAACAGGACATTCCTAGGAACAACGTTTTTGCTAAGAATAATCCCAACAGAACACCCTTCCCTTCTGGATTATGCAGAAGGTGTGGCAAAGGCAGACATTGGACTAACTAATGTAGATCAACTAGGGACAGTCAAGGTAATCCTTTGGCATTGGGAAATGCCTTGAGGGGCCTCTCACAGGCTCCCATGTCAAATTTGGTTCAGTCTTATCCTGTCATCATGGAGGAAACTCCAACAGGTCACAGGGTGCCGGTGTCAACAGGACCCAGGGTGCTAATGTTTGGAGATGAGATCAGGACTCTGGCAGATGTCCCATCATCCCCAGAACAGCAGCAGTGTGTGTCTACCACTGAATAGCATGTTATCGGGGCCTGGGAGTAGAGGTGGGAGAGACTGAGGGAAGGCATAGAAACTGTCATGTTTCCTATGCAGTCATGCTGTAAGATACAATCCTGATTTAAGAAATAATAGATCCGGGGAAATTAGTTTCTTCAGAGAGGAAATGCAGACAAAGAAAGAAACTCATGGCAGCAAAGAGCTGCGGTGTAGGTGAGAGACCTTGCTGCACATTAGACTGCTGGGAGCTCACATCAAAGAATTTCAATCAGTAGACGAGTTCTTTAACTGTAAAACCCAAGAACATTGGGTAATGAAATGCAGAGAGAAAGTTCCCACAAGCCCCTGCAGAGGGAGGGAGGGAGGGAGGAAGGGAGGGAGGGAGAATGGATGTCACTCATTTTAACTATTTGTAGACTTTGTCCCCAAACAAGCTCATATTTTGACACACAAAGACTTCAACATATTTAGCATGAGGAGTACAACTCAGCACCTGGATTTGATCTACTACCTTCCAACAACTAGAAATGAAGATCCTGTTCAGCTCTCCCTGGAGGGTGACTGGAGGTGACTAGGGAGCCTGACTCTAAGGGAGCTACTCCAGCCCCAATGGAATGTGCTGCTGATCTTTCCTCAGCCCAATCCTGCCTGCTTAGTCACTCAATGCAGAAAACACTCTCCAAAGGCTAGTCCAAATCTCAGGATGCTGAACCAGTAGCATGGTGCTGAGGTTTGAGTCTGAAGTGTCCCTGCAGGCCTATGTTTTGAGCACTAGTTAGTAGCCCTATTTTGGAGCTGTGGGTGTTGTAGGAGTTGGCACCTGGATGCCAGGAGTGAGTCACTGGGGAAGACCTTTGACCCTGGCCCCAGCCTTTGTTCTTTGCTTCCTGGTCCACATACCACACAGCAAGCCCCTGACCCTGTTCCTGTTACCATGCCCTGAAGGCTCAGCTTTGCTCCTCCCAGTGAAGGACTATGACCTTCTAGAACTGGGAGGCAAAATCAGTCTTTTCTCCTTGAAGTTACTGAGTCGTAGGAGGATGAATACACACAGGGAACAGCAGCAACTATGTCAACCTGAACAAGGAGGAGGTTTTTAACTAACCTTGGTAGGTTGGAGGTGATAAGAATCATTTTCCTCTACCCTTTTCTTCCCATGAGCCTCCACTAGAAAGCCATAGTGTGCATTCCTCTGCATCAGACAACTGGTGGGCATCACTTGGTCAGCAGAATGTGGCCGAGTGGCAGTGTGACAGCCTCAGCCTCAGACTGAGACTGCTCATGTCTCTCATGCAGCTGCTCCCAGGGAACCTGGCAACCACCCTGACAATATTCCCATGCCAGTCTGCAGGGTAGGACCAGGACCACAGGCCAAAATGAAATGCAAGGGAGTGAGCCAGACGTCCTCTCAAAGGCAGCTCTTTCACATTCTGATGGTTCCTATGTGGCAGCAGTTGATTGACAGCCAAGGTTGCCCAGTTACTTCTACCTCTGGGCTCAGCAGAATAAAGCAGGTCAGCTAAAGGCCCCACTTTGGTGGACCATGGGCTTGGCTGGGAAGTGTTTTTACTTTCAAGGTGTCTTAGCAACAGCTCTATTGTACAGTCCACATTATGGGAAGGGGAACAAGGGCATCATGGCAGGGGAATGAGGAACTCTGGTACATTATTTCATGTGTGAGTGTGGTTATCACAATTTACGATGAAAAATTACTACAGTAACAAGAAAGGACAGGAAGAGGAAATACAGGGGATAATCACACAGGAAGGAGAAGGAACCCCACAGTCGAGAGTCGATGGCAGCCTCTCACCAGCTGGGATTCAACAACGGCTCTACAGTCGGTGTTTACTGCGAAGGTTGTTGATACGGACAATACTCTTTTCATATAGAACTGTTTCCAAACAAGAATGTTAAAATAGCAACGAATCACACTTCATGTCTGGGCGTATATGACCTTGAGTGTGGCCTTACTCCTTTCCCAGATAATTTTTTTAAGAATTTCACAATTGAAATGTTACATTTAATATACCCTAACTTCCTGCTCATCCTTTGTGATATAGCGTTTTACCTTGTCAGCTGTAATTCTATACTGCCCCATGCTCCTTGGGAACCATCCTGTGAACTCATTCAAATCCTAGTGAGCTTTTGAAGAGAATGGCTTCAGAATCCACCAAACACATATGTCACTAATATGAAGACCACCGATGAAGTGTGACCCTCATCTGGAACATGATTTTGGGCATATCCTGTCCAAGAACCTCCCTTTCTATCAGCCATACCCCCACACACTCAGATCTATGTGTTAAAAAAAAAAAAAAACAACACCTCTTTAATAAACTCTAACTCGACTTCAGGCTGGCACATTTTGAAATTCCTTTCTGCAGTGAAATCATAAATCCCAGCTTCACCTGAGTAGAGGCCTCTGTCAGGACTGCAGGGCTGTGTGTCTCCTACTGTACCATCGCTGACGTAACTAAAAATCACAGACCTTTAATAGAAATACTTACAGACTGAATAAAATGCAATCACTGTCATAGACAGTGTAATTATGAGAAGGAAGCACACGGCAGTGTAAACTGTGGTGTTACTGTCCGAGCTAAGCCTCACCATGTTCAGTAAGGGAAGTCTATCGCAAGTGCACAGTTTTGAACTCAAGCCCCAACATCGTCTGCCCTTCTTGCTTTCAATTTTCCTTTCTTCTTTTATCTGTGAACTGTGACATCTCAAAGTGAAGAGGAATGGAAGACTTGCTTCATGGAGAGCAGCAGACGTCAGGAACCCAGTGTGGCTCTCCTGTCACCTCTCAGCCATCAGGACAGTTCGGGTTCGCCCCAGAGACCCGGGAACTGCAATCCTACCATCTCTGCCATGGTCGGGTTGAACAAGGCATCTTGATCTGATGTAGGTCTGGGTAGGACTGGCGCACCTTGATTTCCAAAGCTATACCTCCCTGTGTCCACAGGAAACCCTAATCAATAGGATGCGTGGTTCCAACCCTTATTTTCTCCCAGACTGGAATTTTAAATTTTCTTCCATTAAAAAGTAATAAAAAGTATTTTTTATTACTTTTTACTATGCTTAATTTTCATGATGGAGGGAAATTCTATTTCCAGGTCTAGAAGTCACCCTCTAGTGGGGGTCAAAGGAGCGGCTGGGGGAGAAGGGAAGCCTGACCTGGTCCCGCCCTGCCATGGGACAGTGGAGTTAGGAGGTGTCAGGTGTGGTCACAGAACTGCTTTCCCTCCTCTGTGGGACAGCAGCTCCCCTGGGACCTGCAAGGAGGAGCTGGACACTTCTCAGTCCTGAAGCTGCAAAGTTACTTGGCAATACCACATCTCCGGGCCAATGGAATTGTGCTCTTCCAATCTGCACAAAATGCTAAGTACTGACCCAATTCCTTCAGAAAAGAACATGAACCTCGGCCTTCTCCAGCTGGACCTTTCATTAGATTCTCCTTCAAGTATCCATGGCCACTGAGATCCCAGCTACTGGGCTTACTTCTGTGCAGAGTAAACCAGGAACCACAGGACAGCCCAAGCAGCCATTGTAGGGCACACACGCACACACACACACACACACACACACACACACACACACACACACATGCATGCACGCACAAGGGGGGGTGTAGGAGGGAGATGGGAATAATGAAAACAAGAGAGATCTGGTGGAAAAGAGGGGAGATAAGAGAGGATAGTGGGGGGCTTTGATAAAAGATAATATATGTGTGTGAAATTGTAAAAGAATGAAATAATAAAACAACAGAATTTTACTTTTTGAAGAAATTTTATGTGTGTGAGAGAGAGACAGACAGAGAGAGAGAGAGAAACTATGAGAGGGAAAAGCAGAGAGCCAGAGAGGACTGGCAGTACAGGTGTCACACATACAGTCAGCCTCAATACTGCTCCAACCTTTCTGGAATGTATGACACTTTAGGCCCACAAAGAGCCATCCTGGGGTATCTCAGCTCAGTGTAGACTGGGGCAAGGACCCTGCAAACCACACCACTACTGTCCATGCATCCCCTTCCCACGCTTATGGATCAGGCAAGGTCAGTCCAGCTGCAAATGAGGGACACTAAAATCGAAAGTGCATGGGAACCTGGGTCCTAGGATCTGCAGAGGGTAAGTTGAGGGCAACCGTTGAGGTGGGCAGTCGGCAGTCACACGTATACAAACACCTACCTGTCCACTCAGTGCTATATGTATCTGTACTCACACGTTGATGGTCACAAATGGCCTTCATAATCAAAAACATACTCAGGTCAGGGATGGACCAGAACACAGGCCTGGAGGGAGAACATTCACTGGTTGCCTTGGAGGGACCTGGTTCCATCTAGATTGGCATCCCTAGACTTCCTAATAGGATACCTCAGGAATCCAGTCACCTGACGCCTGCTCTCAGAACAGACCAGCCAAATGCTAAGGTGAACCTGACAATACCAAACTAGAGAAGTGGGAGACCCAACTTCCTCAGCAGCCTGCTCTACCGTGTGCTACCATGCGCTGCCCTACGCTGCCCTGTCTTGCCTCATTCACCCCTTCACATCACATGCCCCAGGACAACTAAAGGCTCACATTCATTCATGAGCAGACCCATCGCTCCCTGTACATCCCGCACCAGAAGGGATGGCGGGCTCCAGAGGGTCTATGGCCAGGGAACGACAACAAAAAGTCTTGCCCCTATGCTGCGCAGTCCTGCCCTCAGGTGAGAAGTCCCAGGAAACTTCAGTGGTAGCATAGTACCTGGGAGTCCCAAACCCAGACAGTCACTGGGCGGTGCAGGGGCAGATGACTAGCTACTACACCGTCCTGGCTTTGTCTCTGCACCTTGCATGTAGGTGGACAAAACACCCTTATGCTGGGTTGTATGTGTGAAGGATGCCCAGTCCCTACAGTGGATCTCTCCGGTCTCTTGATCTCTCTGCCCTGCCACTCCTCCCTGGCCTTTCTCCTCCCGGTACCCCTCCCCCCGCTTTATTCCTCCCTTCACTCCCCTCCCCTCTCGTTCTCTCCTTTGCCCTCCCTCGCCCTGCCTTCTCCTCCCTCTCCCTCCTCCCTGCTGTCCCATGGTTGGGGCGGGTGCTCCACCGCCCCCGCCACCACTGCCACTCCACCCCTGGTGCAGAGCGAAGCTGCAGTGATAACTCTGGTGTGCGTGCGTGGTGGAGTCGCTGCCTGGAATCCCTGCGCTTCTGCGGGATCCGGTCCCCTGTTTCCTGGCACACCACTTGCACCGGGACTATCCAGTGACCCAGTGGAGACCGAGTCCTGTGAGCCCTCGGGGTGGCGCGGCCATGCAGCCGCGTGGTTGTGCCGCGCTCTGGGTGCTGCTGCTGGCGCAGGTCAGCGAACAGGTGAGTCGCGCAGGGACCAGCGGAGTCCCTGAAGGCGGGAAGTGCATTCCTCAGGTGGCTAGGCTATGCAGTCCTGCATTCTCACTGAGGTGCTTTCACTTTTTCTAGCACACACCTGCCTGCGCCCTGGGACCCTCAGCTGCAGCGTCTGAGAGTCCAGGAGACGCGCAACCTCCGCCATCCTCCCAGTCCGACTGGCTGGAAACCGACGGTAAGTTCGCGACGTGGGGGCTCTCGGATTCTCTCAGGTAAACGTTTGACAACTCCCTGCATCTGATCTGCACGCCCCTGGGGGGCTCAGAACGCCAAGAGCTTTGAAGATGCTCTCTTGCTTTTTCTTTACATTGTGAGCTCCTGCTCACAGATGACTTCCCTTCAATACCTGTCTCATATTTTTCCAGTGAAACAGCAATGGCGTGCCAGCGTTACGTTGGAGAAAGGGTAATGTATCTGAGCGTAGGAAGACTCTAGATCACTATATATTGACGTAATAGACGCATCGTTAATGTATATATAGCAAACCTATCCTAGGCAGCATAGCTCCAGCATCTTCCCCCTCGCCCTTCTTCTCCACTCCTGACTGTCACAGCAGGAGACAGAAGGTGTCCTCCTTAGTATCAGTAGCAGGAGAACATCCCAAGGCACGTTCGTGTCCTGGGTCATCTTGGGTATGAACTCGAATCTCAGTCTTCTTCAAGGTACGGCCGCCGCTGTGGTTCCCAGGTGGCTTTCCCTTGGGAGGTGTCTTTTGTCCTGGTAATGATGCCTGGTAACTGAAGGCAGGCTAGCGCACTGGTCGCTAGGAGGTTCTAGTCCGCTGGGTCCACAGCACCCGCAGGATGTTACTCTCCCTGTCCTTTCCCGGGATGAAAAAACTCAAGAGTGTTAGCGGGGTTGGCGACCAGAGGCGAGCCAGGTTTATCTTCTTAGTGGATTTTCAGAAAATTTACACGACTAAAGAATCGACACTTTGGAAATCCTCATTGTCGCTTTCTTCGTCGTAGTAAACTTACCAGAGCTGAATGCACACATTGGATGCTGAATATTCCCCCCTCCTAAATACGGACGGAGTAGTTAGGAAGGGATAGAGTAGTCTCGGCCATAGGCCGCTGAGCACCACTGGAGGGCGCCAGACGCAAACAGTACGGTGCTGCGAGCCGGTTTTCAGCGCCTTTGTACGGGGAAGCTGTTTGAAACCCACCTTCGGTCACCTTCATCTCCACCGCGCTTCTGCCTCTCTCCCCCTTCCGCAACATCATGACCTATGGGAGGTGTAACTGCTCTAACTTTGGACTTTGCTCGACTTTCAGAATAAAATCATGAAAATTCCGTAGGGACTCATGACGTTTTCCACATTGGTTTATTGCATGTGTAGGCTGTGGAGGTCGTCAAGCTTAGCATGGAGCAAGCTGGGCAATCCAGCCAGCCCACTCGGGACATGTTTACCACACTAATGAAGGCTTTTCTAAGGTGATAGCATAGCCAGAGCACTATTCAGGAAGAGAAGAGAAGCTTCCTGTGTGCGGCCATAGATCTCTCACGGCCTGGCATCTCAGTTCCCGATCCCAAGGGCTCTGCTTCCACGGCAGACACTGACCAACCTGACCGGAGCATGCAGCACCCACCGAGGGTGTGAGTGATTGCCAGGGTGGTGCTAACAGTGGAGAGAGGGTGCCTGCGCACCCACCTCCTGATGCTGTCGCTCCTTAGTGACCAAAGGACAAGTGAGAGGGCGGAGGGCAGGCACACAGCAGGGGCAAGATGTGGCAGGACACACGGTGAGGGGGCCAGGAGTACTCGTGACCTTCCGGCCGGCGGGGTCTGTACATGGTGGGAAGCCCGGGCTCCATGATACATGCTGATTGTTTAACTTTCAAGCTAGGAGTTCGGCAGAAGGTGAGACTTGTAAGGGTTCCGGCTACTCTGCTGGATGTATGAGGTAATTATGCAGTCGGAAAGAGAGTCTCACACGCTCCTTGAAGCAATGATGGCTAACTAAATTGAGATAAATTTGAATATCAAACTTGAAAGCATCAGTTTACTTTTTTGGTGACTCTGTATTGCTTTTTTTTAATTATTCAATGATTTTATTACATATTTATCTCTGTAATAACATCCATGGTCACCATCAAGAGCATAGCACAGATTTTTAGCTTTTTAAAAACCTTGGGCTTCCAGATCCAAGGCAAAGTTCAGAAGTTATTTAGAATTTTACAAAGTGTGTGGGGGGCGGGGCGGGGCGGTGCTAGAGAGATGACTCCAAGGCTATCTGGGCAAAAAAAAGAAATCTTTTTTTAAAAGCACTTTACTTAGCTAGACATAAAGGATGTATATTTGTGCCTGTATATTCCAGGTTTACAATGACTTGCATATAGATATATATGCATAAATATGTATGTATGTATATATATCCTGAGATAGAGCTGGCCCAGGCTGTGCTCATGAGTGTTTAGGGCTTGTGGTAGGAATTGGGGCTCTGATTCATGGCAAATACTGATTCCTGTGCTGTGGATATTTTTGCTATGGCCATTTTCAAACAACCAATGTGAACATATGTGAGGAGTAGGTATTCCAGACCCAGCCTTCATAGGAGTCTTTGCTCTTCCCTCTGGTACACCCACTGGTATGCCTGAACTTCATGCCATCATTTCTGGACAGGAGCCTTCCCAAACTTGAGGCTATGCTCAAGAAACCTCTTGTAATCAAGTCACTGGGAGTTCTGAGTCAGGGAGCCCGTTGTGACCTTTTTCTCATTGCAAACATCTGCAAGGACCAGGTCTTATTTAAAGGGTTATCAAACTGCGGGAGTCTTGTTTCTTTTTAAATCACAAGTCATTGGCTTGGGGAGTGATTATCTTAACACATTAAACATTAAGTTAGGGGATAGCTTTTGGTTTCTTGCAGTTATTCTTTGACTTCACTGGCCCAGCAAATGCAGCAGAATGCTGGCCTTCTGAGCTCATTCACTGCATTTTCTGACCTGTTCACATGCATTTGCAAGTATTTGCTTCTAGGTGTGACTTCCTTGATAAAATCAAGGTTACTCTGGCAGGAGTAACACTTCGCTCTTTAGAGGCTGTCCTGTTGATATGCTCAGTGTCCACCAGCCTCCTTGATGCAGGGACAGCATTCTCTTTTCCCCTTCTGTGACAACAAAAACGGTCTGCACAAAAACAGAGCTCTTTCCTGAGAAAAGCAGCTATCCGGAGGAAGGTGGGTCCAGGCCACAGCAAGGCATTCTGTCTCAGGCCCAGCACACAATATCTCCTGAGAGCTGGTACTGACCTTTCCAGAGAGTTCAATAAAGACAGTGAAATGAATTGTATTCAAAACAGTTATTAAATATCAAAATGCTCAAAGTCCGCAACTTAAAAGTTTGGGGTATTTAAAGCTCCCTTGATGCTGATGTTGTTGAGCCCATGGTGTTTATAACAGGGTTTTCCTGAATGTTTTCTCCTTTGTGTCACACTGGTCATTAAACTGTCTCCAGTCAGAGTGTTTGCAAATGTTTATCAATGCCACACACCAGGCCACTCACCCCAGGCAGCTAGGTGTCAGACATTTATCAAAACAAGACTTCTTTATATAAAAGGAATTTAGCAATAGTTGCTGGACACAATTAATACTATATGCCCCTTGCTCAGATAAAACATATTCTCTCCTCCAAATCAAAGGCCACATGAATATAGGTTATATCATTGGGGAGTTGTTACATTGTTAGGTAGCACTCACTTTCTTATTCACTGATTGGCATATGTTCATTGTACACACTAGTAGGCTTCATAAGGTCTTTGGCACATGAATGTACCGTGTGCCTTAACACATTCTCTCCCACCCTCCTCTGTCCCCACCTCTACCTCTCACCATTCCCGTTCATTGTCCCAGATAGTCTCACTTCTAACTTAATATTGTATATGAACATAAGATTTACACATCTGTAGAAAATATCCGCTCTTCAAAATAAAAGAAAAGATAGTGTATTTAATTTCCTGGGTCTTATTTTACTTATTATGATGATCTATGGTTATATACATACATTGTCCTGCAAGCAAATAGCTTGGTTCTTTACCCCTTCGTGTGTGTGTGTGTGTGTGTGTGTGTGTGTGTGTGTGTGTTTGTGCATGTGTCTACCAGCTTCCATATCTGCTCACCTGATGACCAGCACCTAGGCTGATTCTGTCACTTGGCTACTGTGAACAGTGTTCAGTGTCTCTGCCATATGTTGACTGAGAGCCCTCCGGGCACATATTGAGGAGTGGTATGTCTGGATGATGTGGCCATGATTACCTTTCTATGTACAATGAAGCTTACTAATTAGACTTACAACAAGATTTGTGCCTCTTGCCTTTATTCCACACCCCTGCAGGAGGGGGAAGAATCTAGAAGTGGTACAAGGGACTCCCCATGAGGAGCCAGGTGTGCTAGCTAACAACACCCCAGCAGACATGCCTACCCCACAGTGCAGAGATCAGTGAAGGTGCTTTGGGGAACTACAAACCAACAGTGTGTGGACAGAGTATGTACCTTCATTCTCACTTTAGATTTGCTGAGTCCTGGTATGCTTACCTCTCCCCCTTCACCATGTACCAAACTGTCTGATCCTCCACACCCCTGCCTAAAATACTATAGAAACCTGTGTGTCCTACACTACCAAAGCTAAATCACCTGCTCTGATGTAGATAGCCAGTCACCTGCCAGAGCCTGCTGCCTCCCTAATGTATGGGTTGCTGCCCAGCTCAGCCAGGTGTTCTCACTTGCTAGACCTGTAGATGAAGCTTGGGACTGGAGAGAGACAGATGAAAGCTGGAGACCTGAAGAAGAGAGTCTAGGAGCAGAAGCCTGGCCTACTCTCTGCTGTGTGGCAGGCACCATGGTCCTGCTATTCCTGTTTCCTCACCTAGCATGGTTGTCAGAAAAGCATCCCAACAAGGCACCCTGCTTGTAATCTCCAATTGTCCTCGCCTCTCCTAAACCCAGACATGTGCCTTTCATGGCATGTCACTGGCTGCCATCCATGTTTCTTCAGTTTCCCCTGTTTATTTCTTGGGCAGGGCAGAATAGCATCACAGACAAGTGACTGTGTCCACTCAAAATAAACTGGTGGTAACTACTTGGATATTGCTTCACTATAATCAAATAATACTTTACACATGGGTCTGAAAAGTGTGTCTGCTCATGACCAATCAGAAGAGGAGCCTGATTACCAAAAGTCTCTGAGCTACCTCTTAAGAAGGAGTCTGTTTATAATCCAGGGAGAAAACATCTGTTTAGAATGTTGGAACCAGTAAAACTCCAAAGGTGCTGTGTCTCGAGTCTAAAGGGTGACAAGCCTCATTGTCAGGTTAGATACCTCGAGTCCCCATGCTGGAAGTGGTGTGCTCTGCAAGACACCTCACAGTACCTTCAGAGGAAGGCCTGAAACCATGCTGACATGTTTTTTTAGCTATTAGAAAAAAAACACAGGCACAAAAGCCCACCAACACTCATATACAAGTGGTCTCTCTCTCTCTCTCTCTCTCTCTCTCTCTCTCTCACACACACACACACACACACACACACACACCCACACACCATGCTTAATTAAATATTTTAAAGATATAAACTAAGCTAGCTAATCTAAAATTAAAATATTTTTTTAACCTTGGCCTCAACAAAGTTACCTTGGCCACAGGTCTCAGCTGATAACATGGCTGAGCAGCCAGCTGTGACCCTGATCTAGAAGTCCAGCCCTTGGCTCCTGCCCTCCTGGAAATAGCCTTCCCAGGACACAGAGAAGATTTTGTAAATGGTGGTAAGGAACTGAGAAAGTCCTGGTTATCAGCTTAACAAATAAAAAGATGGTTTCCCATAGGCAGAAGATGTTTCAATATACATGGAACCATGGTGAAGGTCAGAAATGAAACCCCCTCTCCACTTTCTGTAGTGGATGGTGACTCTGGGCACGGATACTGGATGATTCTGCGGTCTTGACCACGTAGGTCTGACAGTGTCTTTGGGAGTTTCTTTTACTGTTATGAATTAGTTTAGGTGAATGTGCTTTAAACCTAGACACCATAGAGTATATTGGTGAGACCTGAGCCAGACACATGCTGCTGACAGCGTCATCAGAACCCAGATGGACAAAAGGGAGACCAGGGAAATAGGAAGGTCTGTGGTAGTTCAGGAAGTTCAGCACATGAGAGTATCTCTGTATAGTAATCTGTGAGTCCTGGGATGTGTCTGTAGTCTACATTTCCTCCTGTGTGTTCAATGCTTTCAGAATTAAATAAACAGCAAGAAAATTTATCATTTTTTCCTTTTAATTATGGTACTTGAAGCCAAAATTTCTTGTCAGTCCAGTATAGGTTTTTATACAAAATATAAAGTGTATGAAGAAAGGAATGTTTCACAACTATTATAAAACAGAAGAACATCTTGCCATTTCCACCCAGTAAGAGATAGAGGGGGTGGGGGTGGGGGATTCAACATCCACCCAGTCTCAAATTCACATGGAGAGATAAACAACAGAGCTAAGTTAGGAAATGTTGGAAGCAAACTTCAGATAAATCTCTGCTGCCATGACACTTTATTACTGATACAGCAAATTCCACTGCACATAAAAGGGGCAACAAATGCCACATCAAACAAGAATTGCTCTCTCAGGATTATATTTCATTACTGATGGAACAGCTATTGTATGTAGTCAATCTGAGATTCTTCTCAGAACTCTGGAATTACTCAGCGTCTTCTCCTTTCTCAGTTTCAGAGTATGACCTGGTGTCTGCCTATGAGGTGGACCACAAGGGGGATTATGTGTCCCATGACATCACGCACCACCAGCGGCAACGGCGGAGGCGGAGAGCGGTGGCCCAGCCAGGAGGAGATGCCCTGCACCTGCGCCTGAAGGGCCCCAGGCATGACCTCCATCTAGACCTGAAAGCTGCCAGCAACTTAGTGGCTCCTGGATTCATGGTACAAACTCTGGGGAAGGGAGGCACCACATCTGTGCAGATGTTTCCACCAGAGGAGTTCTGCTTCTATCAAGGCTCCTTAAGGTCCCAGGGGAATTCCTCAGTGGCGCTTTCTACCTGCCAAGGTTTGGTGAGTACCGACAGCCGTAGCCGTCCACTAGGAGTGAGGTGTCAGTGGGGGTGGGAGAGAAGAGGCAAAGCTAGGTTCCCTGAGAACATTTTCACTTGTTCTGCTACCCCAGTAGACATTTTTGTGATCTGTGACAGCAGGTGGAAATTGCCAAGTAGCTCTTGAAAATGTTCTATGCTCTTTTTTTGGATTAATAGAATGGTCTCTACCCCCACCCTTTTGTACTCAAAAAAAAAAAAAAAAAAACCCTGCAAGAACACTTCTGTTTAAAAGAAACACATAAGAAATTGTGGCCAGGTCTGAATATATTGATTTTGTTGTTGTTGTTGTTGTTGTTAATTTCGTGTGTGCGACCACAATGGAAACTGTAGAAATTGTCATTGTTTTGGACCAGTCACTGTGTTAATGACTTAGTTGGCGTGGCTATTTTGATGGGTTGTCTGAATCCACTAGAATGTTGCACCTGCTATCTCGACAAAGGCTGTGTACTGACAAATCAGGGCATTCATCCTTGCCGGGGTCAGGCTGGTCCTGTCAGACTGTGAATCTGTCTAGGTGCTTCCAGGTCTCTGAGTATCTAAGCTGACATGGCTCTCAGCTTCAGGGAGCTCAGAGTAAGGAGCTGTGACCACGCTGCAACTTTGTATCTTAGCCGATTGTCTCGTTGCCATGACAAGTTGCCCTCACAGAAGCGACTTCAGGAAAAGGTGGTTTACTTTGTCTCGGCTTTCAGTTCAGTCCATCATGGCAGAGAAGCCAAGGTGGTAGAAGTTTGAGGCAGCTGGTGACTTGACATCCACAGTCAGGAAGTTGAGGGAGATGAATCGCGGTTCTCAGCTTGCTTTCCCCTTTTTGTACAGTCTAGGCCTCCTGCCCAAGGAATGGTGCCACCCACAATTAGAATGAGTCTTCCCACCTCAGTCAACCTAATCTAAATGGTCTGCCACAGGCATGGCCGGAGGTATGTTTCCATGGCAACTCTTAATCCTGTCAAATTGACAATAAATATGAACCATCACTGCAGGTATCCCTTAGGCTTATACAGGCAGAAATCTGGATGGGTTTTCTTTTATTTTCCTTAAGATAATTCCACCTTTTAAAGAAAAAAAAGGCAAAAATAATTTTAGAGATGGATGAGAAAAGTAGAATGTAGAGGACTGAAAATACATAGAGGTTGATATTACATTGAATCTAAAATTGAAAGTGGTGAATGAAAACAAAGAATAACTGCCTATGTAAGAAGCTGCCATGATGAAATATACTACTTGATATGCCGACATTAAAAATTAAATTAAAAATCTGAAAAGATATCAAAAGGATATTAGTCTTAACTTTACTGACTTGTTCTCAGATTTAAATCCCTTCTGGCTCTTGCTGTAGTTTGAATTCATCCCTCAAAATTCATATTTTGGAAATTTAATTCTTGACGTGTCAGTGTTTGGAGAAAGCACCTAGTGAAAGTTCACTTTTTACGAGAACTTATGGATGAACTCATGTTGTTATTGCAGGAATAGGTCAATTAATGTGCGTGTGTGTGTGTGCGTGCGTTTGTGTGTGTGTGTGCACATCTGCATCAGCATGTGTGTTTTTTCTCAATAGATTTTTAAAAATATTTATAACATTATTGCTAATTATTTTAGTGTGTGGTGTTTGTGTACTACATGCAACAGTGCATGTGTGGAGGTCAGAGGAAAACTTTTGCAGTCAGTTCTCTCCTTCTACTTTTATATGGGTTCCAGGGACTGAGGGCGGTCATCAGGGTTGCACAGCAATTACGTTACCCACTGAGCCATCCTGCCAGCCCAGAATTTTCTAAAACAATGATAAATTTATGGAAAGCCATTTCTCTAAAATGATAAGAGGCTTTAATTCAAATGAAGGAATTTACTTTTCTTCATCTGCTTTATAATCTAATTTAAAAAAAAAAGAAAAGAAAAGACATAGAGGATGTTAAAGATTTACCAGAAAATATTTGGGCATTAACTGCACTTCGAGAAAAGGCTACTAGCCTGTCTGATACTGAATTTCCTCTTTGGAAAGGGAGATTTCAGTCCCTGTGTCTCAAAAGAAATCTGTGTATGTGTGTGAGTAGTAGATGTCACAGGATGCTCACAGCCATCACCTTACAGTGCCTAAGCACATGTAAAAAATTTTTAAATGCTTTTAGTATATTGATATTTTCTTTTTGGTGAAATCTGATATGAGCTGATCTCATGCTTGCTTCTATTTGTAAGAGATTTGGGTTAGAAAGTAGACAAAGCCATGATCTGAACTAGGGTGGAGGTTACTTAATATTCTTGTGAGGCATGAAGACACATGAGTGATTTATTCCATATTACCAAGAAAAATAAATCTTCTTCAATTAAAGACCCAAACTTCTCAGGTAATATACACACAAAAATTTAAGACATCCTTGGCTTTCCTAAAAGATTTCATCCAGAAAAGGAATGTGTCTGTGAGCTATGCCTTTCAGAATTTAGCCACCTTGGGTTTATCCATAGAGATTGGGGAAGGTGCTTCCAATCAGCCCTGGGATGAAGGTGCTCTGATGATCTGGGGCTTCTCTGCAGCAGAGCCCTCCACAGTAGCTTAGTTATCCCCTGAAATCTGCCCATGAGTCTAGATAACTGGTTTGAGATTTTTAATTCTCTTTGAACTTAGAATTAACAGCTAAAGTTGTATCATGTATTGTTGGAAGATAGAGAAGTGATAAAGGGTAAACCAGAAGGCTTCCTCTGGGCTATAAACAATGGAAGCTGATATTGGGACCATGAGAATGTGTTTGACCCTTGACCTGCCAAATGCACAGGGTGTGGCTTTTCTTTCTCACAAGGCAATAAGCAGAATCCTTCCATGGCCTCTGCATCAGCTCCTGCCTCCAGCTTCCTGCCCTGCTTGAGTTCCTGTCCTGACTTCCTTCAGTGATGGACTATGAACTGGAAGCGTACGCCAAATAAACCCTTTCCTCCCCAACTTGCTTTTGGTCATGGGTGTTTCATCACAGCAGTGGAAACCCTAACAAAGACAAGCTGTTAAGGCTGTTCTGAATTCCTGACTGTGGTCACCCTATCATTCAAATCTGTGCACATTAAATGACATCTCCTTTCCTATTCATTGTCATATTGACTCTCACATTCAATGGAAGTCAATGGTAGATATCAGCTCTCAGATGAATTTTCCAGTTTTATTTGCTGTTCATACCGAGGATAGAACCAGGGCCTCTCCACTGCCAGACAAATGCTGTTCCTTGTGAAATACCCAAGACACGAGCTGAGGTTTGTGCAGGGTTTCTCCCATCGTCCCCCGCCTGCTGCTGCTCTCTTATGGGAGGCAGGGAGCCAGAGAAGCTTTTGCTCTCTCCTTGATGTCAGGCCAGGGCTTACTGATGCACAATCACAGAAATGCTGGGATTTTCCTCCCTTCACTGACAGTCAGCAAAGAGAAAGGAACTGTAAGCTCAGCTGGGCCTCTTGGATAGGTCTGTGATGGGATTTTGTGAAGAGAGAGGAGAAGCTGTTCTTAATTGGATGATGAGGTCAGACTTTATACTTCTTTGTACAAACATGGATTGTCTCTGTGGTTTTATGCAGGTATGTCAGGTTCTACAGGGGAAATTTTGAAAAGCCTTTACATAGACAATCTGATTTCTAGGCATATCCAATCTTGTAGAGGAAGCTCTAAATTGTCCTCCAGTAGTATCTGGAGGCCTTTTCTGGAAAGACAGCTTAAGCATTTTGTTATTTAAAGGATTTGTATCTACTGTGCACAGGCCATAGCCATTGATTTTTATTATTACCCATACTTTGGCTGAGCCTAGTGGATATGCTGGAGGCAATATCTTGTCTAGCAGAAAATACTGTATGCTCCCTGCTTAACCCACAGAATGAAAATACTACTTTTTATTCAAAAACGTATTGCTTAAAAATATAGTATGTTTACCATTTGACTAGAGAGAATGGTGTATGTCTGTAAGAAAACACAACCTTCAAATATATATGTGCAGATACACTGCCCCACCTTCCTCCATCCTCAAATTTTGATCTTGGAAACAGCCTTTTAATAATCCTCTAGGGAATGAGGGTTACTGTAAAAGTTAATTAATAGTGCTTTTTCTGTTGGTAATAAATAAATATTCACCAGAAAAAAGATTAAAAAAAACAAAAACACTAAAACAAGCAGTCACTTAGAAGTTGCCGTGAGAGCAATGGGCCCTGTCCTGGTTAGTTTTTATTCTCAGCTTGACAGTAACTGGGGTCACTTGGGAAAACAAAATGTCAGCTGAATAAATTGCCTCCATTGGGTTGGCTTGCGGCCATGTCTGTGAGTGACCATTTCGGTTGGTGATTAATACGGGAGGGCCCAGCCCACGGTGGGTGGCGCCACCACCGGGCAAGTGGGCCTTGGCTGTGCAGGAGAGACCTGAGTATGAACTCCAAAGCAAGCCAGTAGGTAGCATTCCTCCACGGTCTCTGTTTGCATTCCTTCCTAAGTTTCTGCCTTGATTTCCCGCAACTGGAAGGTGGAACCTGAGATAAACCCTTTCCCACCAAGTTGATTTTAGTCATAGTGTCTTACCATAGCAACAGAAAAGCAATCCGGAATAGTTTCAGTAATGAGTGACCCCCAACGTGGTAACTCTGCAGCTTGCTCACTCTGCATCACAGGAGAGGCTTGCTGACTGAGACAAGGGGACGGGTGAGAAAACAAGAAGCATGGGCCGGAGGAGAACCAGAAAGAAGGTGCCTCAGCCCATCTTGGTAGGAAGTGGGGAGTGTCCAAAAGTCAAGTCCAAACCCCAGTCTCATGTGGAGCTGGGTTGCTATGACCAGAAACAGAGACACAGCAAGCAGTGTGGGGGGCGGGGGCTGCTCACACGGCTTAACTGTGGAACCTGGTAACCACACTACCAGGGAGCCCTGAGGGACTGACTTTTACATATTAAACTTAAGAATATTACACTGGATCAGATCTCTAAGTGCTGAAATTATTTCTAACCATCTTGGTACTACCTCCAAGTATTTTGATTAGAAAGACATTTTGCTAAATAAGCATACTTTCTAATAAAAATGAATCTGTTGTACTACATGTTCTATCAAATTGACATCATATGTCTGGGGTCGTCACCTACCATAAATACACTGAGGTGCAGCACTCCATGAGTATCTTCTGACACTTTGACAGCATAAGAAACATTTTGAAGGGGAAAAGGAAGGGCATGAGCCCTCTTGTCTCTTCTCAGATAATGAAATGTTTAGTAAGTAGACTTCCTGGGCAAGAGGTAATAATGGAAATGCAGTATGAGTAATATTAACTTAGAGAATGTGTGTGTCCATGAAACCTACTCCAAGTAACTACCTTCTTGATTAGAAAGCTTTATTGGGAATGAATGCAGCCCAGTCTTCTCACCTTAAAATGTGCAACGCGATGTGCTTTAGTGCAGTCAGAATATTGCAGCTAACACCACACGTCTACTTTGACACAGACACATCAGGCCCCCAAAGTCCCTTTATATGGTCTGTCCCCTTTCTCTCGTCCTGAGCTCCTGATTTCTGTCAGTGCATGTGTGTGCAACCACCCCATTGTGTCTAGAAAACACTGCTTCATCATAGTCATTCGCTGCCTCTGGGTACCACAGTTTTTCATCCCCTCTCTTCTGAGATGATCCCTGAGACTGAGAATGGACCTGATATGGATATTCCCCTTAGGGATGAACACTCTGCAGTCCCTTGTTCTCTGTTCAGTGACCAGATGTGAGTCTCTGTGCTGATTGTCATCTACTGTAAAAAGCAGTAGATTTTTTAGTGAGGCTTGAGAAATGCACTAATATATGGGCATAATAAGACATCAGGAGGAGTTGGTTTCGTACTATGTAAATTTTAGCACAGTTAAAAACTTCAGGTTCTTGTGGTGGTATTGTGTCCCCCGAAATATTGTGCACTCTAATAAACTTATCTGGGGTCAGAGAACAGAACAGCCACTAGACATACATACAGACCAGAAAATGGTGGCACTCACACCTTTAATCCTATCACTTCAGAGGCAGAAATCCATCCAGATCTCTGTGAGTTCAAGGCCACACTGGAAACAGCCAGGCATGGTAACTCACGCCTTTAATCCCAGGAAGTGATGGCAGAAAGCAGAAATGTATCATAAGGCGTGATGACCAGGAACTAGAGACTGGTTAAGCTTTTAGGCTTTTGAGCAGTTCAACTGAGACCCATTTGGATGAGGACTCAGAGGCTTCCAGTCTGAGGAAACAGGATCAGCTGAGGAATTGGCAAGGTGAGGTAGCTGTGGCCTGTTCTGTCTCTCTCATCTTCCAGCATTCAACCCAATACCCAGCTCCAGTTTGCTTTTATTAATAAGACCATTTAAGATTCATGCTACAGGTTCTCTTCTAAGGCCCATGACCTTCCTACCTGTAAGTTCTTGACTGTGTTAGAGATGCCAGGCTTTTTAGACTAGGCTATAAATCCTTCAAGAATAATTATGTTCTTGCTTTGTAGCTTCAAATTGTTGTTATTTACTATCTAAAATCATTTTTCTTATAATGAATTATTGCCTTTCAAACTTACAAACAGAAATATTAAGTTCGAGAGGTGGTACAGTGCCTGAATATGTACCAGACAACTAGCAAGCCCTGAATTCATATCTGAGAATCACCACTGTTGAGAGAGAGAGAGAGAGAGAGAGAGAGAGAGAGAGAGAGAGAGAGAGGAGAGAGTATTCCCTACATTTATCTTGGGATACACATGAAGATAAAATTAGTTTTATAATCCATTCCATCTGATTTCTTTCTACGATGAATGCCAACACTCTAAATTCTCCTTTGAAGTCTGTAGTTAGAGAGGTTTGACTGGCCACTCAGGGTTTTGATAAAACTATTTTAGATACTCTATTAGTCAACACTTCCAAATGAGTTTGTTTAGAAATCTATCTTGTTGATTATGACAAGTATTTCTTTCTTAAAGTATTTCAGGCTAGCTCTATACTTGGATTTGCCTTTTATCTAAAAAGTAAATATGATGTCTTAATGATATTTGGCATAATATTTACATGAAATTTAGTTCCCCTGATATATGCATCATTTTTGTTTTGGTATTGCTATGTAGAATAGGTATCATTTCTCCTAAAATTAAATTACTCCCTTGTTTTCAAAAATAAGAACATATACATGTCACAATGATCCTTGGTGTTTAAGAGTCCCTTCACATGGTTGGAGAGTTGCTTGGGGAACTGGTTTGAATTGTACTAGGTTATATTTCCAGCCACAAGCTCCAGGAATTCCCTGGAAACTCCAGCCATTGAGAGATTTTTCTAAAGCAGCCAATAAATCCTAGAAAATGCTGAAGTTCTGCCAAACTTTGAACTGATGGAAAAACATTCTTGGGCCAGGAAAATGAGAAAACGGGAGTAGAAAGGAGGGAGTCGGCATTGAGGACAGAGAACAGAGATGATAGGAGTTTGAAACATTGCCTGGCAATGGCATCTGCAGGTACTGACTCCACCTTGGGAGGCGGGGCCTTTACTCAAAATAGGTTATGATGAAGATGTGTGTCTGATAGCCATGGGAAAATACCAAGGGATTTCAGAAGTCTCTACTGGTTACATTGGTTACACAGGAATAGATACAATGGTTTAAAAAAAAAAAGTTTGTTTGACTTTTTTTCAGATATAATTACAACATTTAATTTAATTACAACATTTCTCCTTCCTTTTCCTTCCTCCAAACCCTCCCATATAACCCTCATTGCTCTCCTTCATATTCATGGCCTCTTTTTTCATTAATTGTTATTGTGTGTATTTATGTATTATGTGTATACATATGTAACCCAAAATATAACATGTTCAGTTCACGTAATGCTACTTATCTTTATGTTTTCAGGACTGACCATTTTGTACTGGACAACCAATTGATGTGCTCTTCCCTGGGAAAGACCACCTGTCCCTCTCCCAGATTTCTTCAGTTGTTGATAGTTCTTTGTGTAGAGTTGGGGACTCATGGGCTGTTCTCGTCCACTTTGGCATGTCCATTGGAGTCGCCCTTGTTCAGCTCACATCTGGGCAGTCATGGCAATGAGACTTTGTGGGTGCAACCTCAGATGTTCCCAGGAGACATAATCTTACAGAAAACTCCCTGAACGTCTGGCTCTTATAAGCTTTCTGCTTCTTCTTCTACAATGTTCCCTGAGACTTAGAAACGACTTGTTTGTAGATGTAGCCATTGGACTGGTTGCTACAATTCTTCATGTTGGTTGGTTGTGGTTTTCTGTAGTGTTATCCATCTGTTGAAAACAGAAGTTTTCTTTATGATGGGTGAAAACTACACTTATCTGTCATTTTGTAAACAAATATTAATAGATTGTGGTTAAAAGTTACGCTGGTTTAGTAATGTAATAGTTGTAGATTATCCTCTACTAACCAGGACTTCACTAGCATGGAGTAGCTAGCAGAGTTTCCAGTACCAGGCATGGTTTCCTTCTTGTTGAGAGGATCCTAAGTCCAATTAGAGAGCTGTTGGTTGCTACCAAGATATATGTGCCACTACCGCACCCTTAAATTTTGAATTGGAATAAATGTATCCTCATTAGAAGCAGATCAAAGTCATGTTTCATGAGATAACCTTTTGTGTTTGAACAGAATATGGATTTTCCTAGGGATTTAACATGAGATGCAAACAAGAATTAAGTAGCCAAATAAATTTAACTATAAAAATATATGTTCTATTATCCTTACCTCAGTTTTTGAGGTTATGAAACTGAGATCTTAAGTTGTAGTGTGCATGGCCAGCACTCCAAGCCAGTGGGGAATTTAGACAGTCTACGATGAGGCTACCACCATTGTGTGTGTGTGTGTGTGTGTGTGTGTGTGTGTGTGTGTGTGTGTGTGTGTACAGGGTTTTGTTCATTGAAATGCTCTGTGTGATGTTGTATTTTTGTTAAAACACAAACAACTGAAAGACCTTAAGTGATAGACATTGTATAAGACCTTGACAGTAAAGCAACTGGAGCCTTCATCTGGAGCATGCACCAAGCAGCAGTCTGGGAGGATGGAGTGACAGGCTCCCTCATGGTTACCCTGTGGAGGTTCTAATGTCCTTTTGTGATGAAGCTGTGCTGCCCCTGAAACCACCAAGGGAAGCAACCATATGCTTTCTTGCTGTGGTCAGCCTCATAGGAATAATTTCTATTATGGTCATGGGGTCACAGTGCTCATGTGGAGTTCCAGTGTAGCCAGAAGATTCTTCATGACCAAGAGCTCTCTAAAACCAGCCCAAAGGACCCCTTTAGATAGAATGAGCATGCTACTGTGAAAGTTGCCTGTGAGGGGTGGTTTCTTGTGAGGCTGTTTCAGGAATAAGGGTGCACAAACAACTGTGAGGGAGTAGATGTGTGAGCAAGTCCCAGCCCAAAGCAGAGTCAAAAGAAGAGGAGCATTTTAGAGCCCCAGCTGCAGGCTCTTGGCAGAGGAGCTGATTGTACCTCCTTAGGTCACACAGTCCTGTTTTCTTCGTGTGTGTGTGTGTGTGTGTGTGTGTGTGTGTATGTGTACTTCCATGAATTGTTCTTTATTTTTTTATTAAGAAAATTTTTCCATTCATTTTACAAACCAATCAAAGACTCCCCTCTTCACTACCCCCACAATCAGGCAAGGCCTCCCATGGGAAGACACATCCAGTAGAGGCAAGTCCAAGCCCCTCCCCCTGCCTCAAGGCTGCGAGAGGTGTCCCATCATAGGTAGTGGGCTCCAAAAAGTCAGCTCATGCACCAGGAATGGATTCTAATCCCACCGCCACCCCTCCCCCAAGAAGATCAAGCTACACAACTGTCTGGACATGCAGAGGGCCCAGCCTAGTCCCATGCAAGCTCTGCCTCCATTGATCCAACTGTCATGAGTTCCCTCTAGTCTGGTTTGGTCATCCCTGCAGGTTTCCCCATCATGATCCGGATGCACTTGCTTGTAGAATCCCTCTTCCCTCTCCCTGACTGGATTCCTGGAGCTCTGCCTGGTGTTTGACTGTGGATCTCCAGTCCTGTTTTCTTAAATATCACTGGTATTCTCTCCCCTACTTACCTAACATTGCCTGTGACACACGCAAGCATCCTCACAGCAGCCTTTACTTGTAGCTAGAGTTTTCCTTCTTGGCCCATAGTCAGGACAAATCTCTGTCACCCGCCAGTCCCACAGCCGCTCAGACCCAACCAAGTAAACACAGAGACTTACATTGCTTACAAACTGTATGGCCGTGGCAGGCTTCTTGCTAACTGTTCTTATAGCTTAAATTAATCCATTTCTATAAATCTATTCCTTGCCACATGGCTCGTGGCTTACCGGCATCTTTACATGCTGCTTGTCATGGCA
Source organism: Peromyscus aztecus (assembly GCA_902168405.1). NCBI lineage: Eukaryota > Metazoa > Chordata > Mammalia > Rodentia > Cricetidae > Peromyscus > Peromyscus aztecus. The sequence goes on along the minus strand of CABHPQ010175899.1, from coordinate 6,477 downwards.
GTGGCTGGCAGTGACTCTCTCACTCAGTTTCCTGTTCTCTCCATTCTCCTCTCTGTTAGTCCTGCCTATACTTCCTGCCTGGCCACTGGCCAATCAGTGTTTTATTTATTGACCAATCAGAGCATTTGACATACAGACCATCCCACAGCACTTCCCTTTTTCTTTTCTTTTCTTTTTTTTTTAAGGAAGGTTTTAACTTTTACCCATCAGTTTTACCCACAGTTCCACACACTTCATATCCCTCTCTTTGTTTTCTATTTATCAATATGCATTAAGTTTACTAAGGACAGTCCATTAAAGAGACAGAAACTACATAAAATATTAAGAAAAACTGATATAAGACACTAAGAAGCCATGAGAGAACTGAGACTTTAAGAGACTCTGAAATCTCCATTAAACAGCAAGAAGCAATGAAGGCTGAGGGAACTAAGCAAGAGTTTTGCGTTATTAAAATTTAGAAACTGGCCTCAAACCTCTGAATATAAGGAGCTAGCTAGCTGTTACTAGAATTATGTGGCAGTCATGTGTGTTAGGTGGAGGTGGGTCTAATTGAAGTACGAAGCAAACAGGAAGTCTATAAGAGACAGACAGGAAGTGAGAGGGAAGACTGGAAATACACAGGGTCAGAGAGGAAGAATCTAGAATTCTGCCTTCCTGGTCTCCTTGTGTGGACCCAGCAGAAGTTGTTAAGAAGCAGGCGCAAAGAGCACTGAGGGATGTGAAGAGTGAGCTATCAGCACCAGAATGAAAATGGAGGAGAGACTGTAGACGAGCTCTTCACTGTGATGACATTGAGGACATAAAGGGATGTCTGTCTGCATTTTCTTCTTTCCAATCTTATATTTTAATCTTGCAAAGTGTGCAATAAAGCCTTCCATGAAAGTTCATCAAATGAATGAATTGTTCTTAATGCAGAATCAAGAATTCTGTTGCTTAACAAAAATAATAGATACAGCCACAAGTTTGCAGGGCTAAAGAAGACCACATAAGTCCCCTGGCAATGGGACCAGGACTTATCCCTGGTACACAAACTGGTTTTTTAGAGCCCTTTCCTATGGTGCGATGCCTTACTCAGGCTTGATGCAAGGGGGAGGGGCTAGGTCCGGCCCCAACATGGTATGCCAGCAGGTGTTGACTACCCAAGGGAGGCCTTGCCCTCTATGAGGAGGGGATGGGGGTGGGATGGGGTTAGGTGGAGGTGGAGCAGGAGAAGAGGAGGGAGGGGGAACAGGGGTTAGTATGTAAAAGGTAAGAAAATTTTTTTATTAAATAAAAAAATATAAATAAAAAGAAGACCCCACAAGCTACTCATCCTACTTCAACACGGGGGGGTGGGGGTGGGGGGGTAAGCCTGTCTCAGGCCTAGGCCTTGTGAGGCAGGGTGAGCTTTTCTGTAGGTGGGATGGAGCTGTGGAGACCTGGAGTACACAGGTGTTTCTCTCCAGGCAGGCTGTGCTTGCCCTGTCTTACTGGTGAAAAAGTGTGCTCTTTGTGTGAAATGAAAAGCAGTGTGTTTTTTTCCCAGGAGGCTTTGAGGCTGTATCTAATGACATGTACAGGGATAAACTGGCGCTCAGGGGACTTGTATGTACAAGTGCATGTGTGTGTTTTCCATCTGTGAGTTTGGCAGCTCTAAATCATTCCAGAAGGAGCAACCGGGGAATCATTACCCATGACCTGAGGCCAGAGTCTGAATCAAAGTGAGTTTGTACGTCCGCAGAGGCCTGTCCTTCCTCATTGCGGATGATTCTTAGGCGCCAACATTTCAAGAGTGAACTCTAAACTACCAGCCACTGTTGTGCTTATGTTACGTCCCCGGTTTTTTCAGGTCTATATTGATGTACCAAATTTTATTGGAATCTAGAATAATGTCATCACTTGGCACTTACTGCCATCTTGTTTTGTTGGTGGTTGGCTTTATTTTAATTTTTAGGAAATTCATTTTTTTTTAAATTTTTAAGTAATAACATCAAGTGTTTTAAAAGGCACTAAATCAAATAAATCTAAGCCTTTAAGTCATTAGCAAAATTGGTGGTAATTTCATAATTATTTTTACTTTGATAGAATTATAGGAAATTAAATAAAAGATAGCTGGTTTAAAAAAAATCACTCTGATTTTGGTTGTGAACCTAGCCTTTAAAAGATGAGCCATCTCTCCAGCTCAGAAGGCGGAGGAAGGTGGATCTCTGTGAGTTTGAGGCCAGCCTGGTCTATAATGTAAGTTCCAGGAAAGCCAGGGCTACACAGAGAAACCCTACCCCCGCCCCACTAAAAAAATAATGGATTTCTAGTTCTCAATCAACATTAAGTAAACCTAATAGAGTGACTGTCATATCAAGTCTTAACAATTTTGAAAAAAGAAATGCTAATTTGTCACAAAACTAAACATTCTATAAGCTAATTGGTTTTCAGCTTTATGTATATGATGAAATGAGTGACAGAAAACTTCATTAGTAATTTCTGAATTACAAATTTGCATTGATATTTGGCTGACATAAGGCATTGATTAAATATGCTTTAGGAAACTATGAGGTATCTGTGCAGTTCTGTCTCTGTGCCTTCCAGAGCGTACAGAGCAGCCACAATGGCTGTGAAAGCCTCTCAGACTTTCGTCTTCCATAATCAGCAGGCATAGGGCAAGAATGAGTGAGTCTCATGTGTTAGCATTCCAAGAATGGACCTTCCTTCCATGCTGAGTCCTCTGTGAAAGTGGCAGGTGACATACCTTCTGTCCTTTCAGGGATGGAAAGAGGCCACTTGGTGTAAGATAATAAACACACTAAAGATTTATTTCCTTCTGTCAGGGAAGTGAGCCATATAGTAAACAGTTCTTCGACCAACATGCGGAACTATCTGAGTTTTATTTCTGCTGCCGAGACAAAATACTCTGACAAAAAGCAATGTAGAAGATCACAGGCCTGTTTTAGCTCACAAGTCTAGGATACAGCCCATGACAGTGTGAAATGAAGAAGCTAAAACAGATGATCACATCACACCCACACTCCGGCAGAGAAATGAGTACACACATACCTATGCTCACCTTTCACCTTCTCTTCTCTATAGTTCATGATCCAAGCATGGGGGGTGGTGCTGCTCACTTTAGATTGCACCTTCCCATATCAGTCAACATAATCCAGATGGTACCCAAAGACATGGCCACAAACCATCCTGATCCACACAACCCCTCACTGAAATTCTCCAGGTGACACTATGAAGACGTTAACATCACAAGGACTAAGTGTGAACATTCCTTTTAGAGTACATACAGTCAAGAATCATAGAGTTTGCCTTGGAAAACAGATAAACTGGGAAACTTGATCCATCACTGCAGTCAGAGAAGAGATTGATGGAGACCGAATTCAACCAAGAAGCTGGAAGAAAACACAGTGAGAAATAAAATTAGAATGGAAAAAAAGTATCCTGTGTGGGACTGACATGCTTTCATCCAATCTGATGCCTCTCCATAGCCCAGCTGCTGTGCACAGAGCTTCAGTCTCCATTAATCCTGGTTAGTAGGGATCTCAAGTAGATGCAAGAGGGTCGATAAGGCTACATCAAAGTCCCTACTGCAGGACATGCAGAGGAAAAGTGTGATCTTGCTCTCCTCAGCTCCTCCCTGCCCATTAGTAAAGGATATGGTACATACAAGCCTAAGAAAAACATCACTCTTTGCAATTCAAATATGGCTGACGCTAACCGTCAGTGAAGTCCCACAGTGGAATGCAAACCGAATTTGAAAATACTTTGTTTTCTCCAGAAACATTATTGGAATTATAGTGAGCAACTAGAAGTATAAATACCAACCCTTTAGTCAGGTCTTCTCTAGTGTAAGGCATCGTTTACACACTTTCAGGACAGCTATTTATGCCCACACTTTTGAAAGCAGGTTGTGTATCCTCAACACCTGGGAGATCACTTTGTGTATAACAAGGAGTCGTAAATGAATAAAGTGCCCAAAACAGCTAACATCTGACTCTGTATTCCCAGTGAAGCAGCCAAAGGAGCTATAACCCTGGTTTTATTTGCAGAGATTATGTAACTGAAGCTTGGGGAGTTTTGGCTATTCTCTCTGAAGGTCATCACTAGGCAATAAAATAAAGAGTGATGGATTGTGGAATAATAAGCCAAAAGAGAAGCTTGCATATTTTACAGCCCAGTTCTATTCCTCATTGAAATGTACACTTGCAGAAGAAAGACTCGAGAAAATAAAGAGTAAATGCTTAACTATACAGGGCAGTGCCCATGCCATGCGCAGGGTCGCAGACATTATCTGTTTCTGAAGGCCAGTACTGCAGTTTAACATTTTCTGTGCCCGTATACCACACTGTCAGCATCTCTAATGTTGCTGGGATACATAATGTGGCTGTATGTTTGGATCTAAAAGCGGTTTGGATCTAACGTCAATAACGGCTTCCCACCTCTTGCTCCAGCAGTCTGATATGCTAATTAGGAAAGAGCTCCTAATGTTACTCATTTTAGTAAAGTTAAGCATCCAGATCTCCTGCACTTTGAAGTTTCCTGCCCTCCCCCGTAAGTAGGAATGGCCAGTGGGGTGCTGGCCATGTCTCTTCCTCCTGGAAGGAACACAGACACCTCTGGTCTTGAACGCCTTAGGACTGCAAATGCATTTGTTTTCTAAACAACCTCACTCAACTCTACTGTTTGGAAATAACAGAACATCCATACAGGAGTCAATAGGGCCACGGTGTCCAACAAATTTGAGTCTAAAACACCGACTGGAATCATGTAAAAGTCGGCATTTATTTAAGTTAGGGAAAGTACTCCAAATACTAACTAAAAACTAAAAAGTGAAAGGCAAACAGTTGAGAGCCACCAGCAAAGCCTCTGGCTGAGTCCTATCAGTAGTGGCTGAACAGGAGAATCCAGCTTAGACCTCAGCAGGGAATCTAAGAGCCCTGTGTGCCCTGTGCTACAACATGCACTTGGAGTTGTCTGAGACAACTTAAACACTTTTGTTTTTAAGTGTGAGCAAGTCACTAATCTCCCAGACTGTAATTTAAGTGTCAAAAGGTCTTAAAAGCATGCACAATTACAATATGACAATAAAATTACAGTGTCACTCTCATAAATGTATCTCACACTATGTACAATGTAATATTACTATAAATGAGAGCAACACTACTGTAGCATGAATCTTAAAAGTTCTTATTAATAAAATCAAACCTGAGGCAGGTATTAGGGTGAACACTGGAAGGTCAGAGAGAGAGAATAAGCCACAGCTAACTTCACCTCGCTGGATCCTCAGCTGGCCTTGTTTCCTCAGACTGAAGGCCTCTGAGTCCTCATCCAGAATGGGTCTCAGCTGAACTGCTGCTAGAAGCCTGAAAGCTTAACCAGACCAAATGCTTAACCAGACCAAATGCCTCGAGTTTCTGGTCCTCACGCCTTATATACCTTTCTGCTTTCTACCACCACTCCCTGGGATTGAAGGCTTGCTTTCTGGGATTAAAGGCGTGAGTCACCATGCTTGGGTGTATCCTTGAACACATGGATTTCTGCCTCTGGAATGCTAGGATTAAAGGCGTGTGCTACCACTGCCTAACCTCTGTTTAATATTGTGGCTGTTCTGTCTCTGACCCCAGATAAGTTTATTAGCATGCACAATATTTGGGGGAATACAATACCACATGCATCCTACCCAAAATCCATACCCAAAAGTGAGGGAAGTGTGATAGCTCCATTTATAACAGCATATCCTGTTTGTTTGTATTGTTTGCAATTTAATCCTGTTATTTGGCAATTATTCACAGACTGCATTTCACGATCATACTGCTAACTGCAAAGTGGGTTAGATCTGGAGACTCAGAAGTCTTTTCTGTTTGAGCTTTGTTTCAGTGTCAACCCCCAACCACTTTTGGTTTCTCTGGTTTCATCTTCTATCCACCATATCAAAGGTGGAACCATATCAGGCTCTGCCATGGGGCTGAGTGGCCATGACTTATCTGCGATAGACACAGTGCACACATGGGTGAGGTTGTGGTGTTGTAGATGTGATTGGTACTTCATTCTTGGGTTAGGAGATGGGACTAAAGATTCAGCTGACCATGTTGCAGCCACAGTCAGGAAGCTGCTCTTCAGCCAGCTTTTTCCCTTCTCTTTTATTCAGTATGGGACTACAGGCCATAGAGAGTCACTCACACTCAGGATGGGTCGCCCTCCTCTTTGGAAGCATCTCACAGACATGCTCAGTGGTGTGTCTAGTGGTTGGTTAGCACTTGAGTCAAGGTGACAATGAATATTAAGTACCACACCATCTTACACAAAGGGAGTCAGGCATGTGACCTGCCAAAAGCTGACATCTAGCAGGAAGAGCCCAAATTCCAGCCCCATGGCTCATCGACTCTGGAATGTGAGGAATTTTCCACCCAGTACACATTCCTCCTCTCAAGGACATTTCCCATCAATATCTTTGGAGTCTTGATGACTGGCTGGGTAACAAAGGATCTTATCAACCCA